>JAIPRN010000566.1:0-77533 GCA_025469175.1 Geopemphigus sp. TES_GeoC_2020
CGAATACGTTTAATAACGCACCGATGAACTCTGCATTCTTCAGCGACAATAGGTCAGTTTAACGTCGGTGAATGATATAATCGAATCGCGATCATCATTTAAAACCCTTCTCTGCTAATTTACCCACATCAAAGACTAAACGAAAAATCACGTATGAAATTGTAAAAATTTATAATTTATAATTTCCAAGCATAATTTTTCCTTCGTGGTATATGTTTATTTACTTTAATCATTTCCAATCTGAATTTCAACCTTTTATCGTATGTATTTACAACCTATTGTATCCGCATTGATAACGTATGAAATATAGCGGCGGCATAGATATTGGAAAAGCACTTGATTGGAGGACTGAAGGATAATATTGGCAGATAGGTAGAACTAGCTAGAAACCGGCTAGTAATCTTATATTTTTTACGTTATCGGTAATATCATTATGGGTATTGTAAAAGCTAGAAATATATTGAATCTGTCTACGTTCTAAAAAATTAATTCCGACCAATGAATTAGGAAAAACGCGTAAATAACAATTTGTCCCATAAATGGCACATTATACGTACAAAAAACAAGAAAAGTACAAATACCCAAGTTAACGTCATTTATAATTTAACCTCGTATTTTTTATTTTAAAGCGAATATCAAAGTTGGAACGCTGAATTTCTTTCTATTAAGCACCGACAAACTGATTATAATTATGTGCGCGATATACAATTTAATACTTAACCTCATTCGATCGACAAATTTTACTACCTATACATTTATATCTAGATTCATAAACACTTTGAAATTCGTTTTTTTAGGCAAGTACGGAATTACGAATTTAGCAAGACTGTGAAGTTTATGGTGAACCAAGAAATCGGCTCTTTAACTCACGGTAATTATGGTAATACAATGGAATCAATCGCGGCCAATTTATTGATGGAAGTGTCGAGAGAAAATGCGATACAAAGCTTTAATATCTACCGGAGAAAATTGGGCTTAAACCCTTACAAAAGTTTTTACGATCTCACCAAGGACTACGAAACGGCTGAAAAATTAGCAAAATTGTACCGCAATGTCAATGACGTGGAGCTATTGACTGGAATGTTGACCGAAAAAAGGCAATAAATGATTTTGTCCACCCTTCAGGTTATGACCAACAGTCTAATCATGAATTCAATATTGACAAATCCGCTAAATGCTGAAGATACCTGGAAGCCAGAAACGTTCGGTGGAAACAAAGGGTTCGATATAGTTCGGACCGCGAACATTGAGACGTTTGTTTGTAACAATTTAGTCGACAAGTGCCCTGACGTTTTCAAGGTGAAACTGTACGCGAATTAGGTTAATTATTAACGGTTAAAACATGTTCGTGTACTGTAGTTATCTTTAATTACATTTTTATAATAAAAATTATATTTTAATTAATTTTTTTGTAAATTTTTATTTTGTAGAATAAACAGGTTTAAAGTAATCATTTTTTTATATATTTAAATAGACATATTTACGAATCATAAAACTAAAAATATATTTTTTTTTCTTTGTAATTGATGCGGTAAAATGATCTGATGAAAATGGTATTTTTTTTATGTTTTTTTTTCTAATTATTTCATTTCATCTCCTTTGTTAGTAAAAAATCAAACAGATTTAGGAACTAGATATCTATCGCTATCGAATGAACTACGAAAAAAAAATTATCAATAGAAAACAAAACAGTAACATTTTGAAAAAAAATTCACCTTTTTTACCTAAATTGTTATAAAAATTTAAATAATAATAAACTAATATGATCGTAGTTCATTCGATAGTCATATATGTTTAAAAGATATTCTCGAAATTTCATGTTGATTAGATGAGTAGTTTTATTTTAATCAATGGCAGGAAATCGAAATATGTTGTTTAGAGAATATTGCGTTCAAATTTTTCTTGTTTAACATTCATTTTGGATTTTCGATTGATCAAAAATGCTTTTAAATTCAAATGCTCGTTAAAACAGTCTTTGCTAAGTTAAAACAAGATTGGTCGATCTGGAGGGAGGTGCGTCAAACAATAGTATGAAGTTGCAGTATAGTAAGTTACCGATAAAAAGAGCTGGTAAGCAGCTTCATGCAACTACATACGCTTAGGGCAGCGCTTCTCGTTTAGACTCATTCTAGCTTATTTGTTACTATTTATTTATTTTTATGTTTTTGTAAGAATCTCTACTATATTTCTACATATATAAGCAATGTAAAAAAAAATATAATCCAAAAATCGGATTTTTCAAAATTAGTTACCAGACTTTAAGAAGACCGAGTGCAGCTGTTATACGCGCGCTATTCAATAATATATTTGGATTTTGCACACACCTGTACTTATTGCGTATATAACACTTTAAAGTTTTTTAGTATAAATCTGCTGTTTGTTTGGATTTAATACATTTATTTGTTTTGCGATATTGAGAAAACGTAACGGCGTGCACTAAATTCCAAATTTTCGATAGCTCGTCCACTGGGAATAGTATTCGTTTATGAATTCATTTTTGCCAAGTTTAATTGTAAGGATCTCGCGATTATTATTGACAATTCACTTGTTCACACCGTTAACGGAAACAATTATCATACGAATTGAAAAATTTGAATTATTTGGAGACTTTATCGGGTTTAAAAACGTTTATATTTAATAATATTTCGCTATTTTCTTACATTTTATACACTTTTAAATATTATTTATCGTTACGAATCGGTATATATAAAAATTTCGACTTACCGGCTAATTTTACAACGGACATTAAAAATTCTAATTACGTCACTGACAATTACTATACAATTTATTTAATAATAATTATTATTATAATACATTTTATATAATATTACATAAACATGTTCGTGTACTATAGTTATCTTTAATTATTATAGTAACCGTGTATTGTAACAATTATCAGTATTTGAATTCAATTTACAGATATATTTTTTGAATATTTTAGTATATTATTTATAAAGTCTGAGTAACTTTATTAAAAGTAAAAAATGCATTGATAGTCAATAATAAATTTTCGAATAAAATAAACACTCGACGATATTTTTTCGTCTAAACTCTTACATGTTAATAATGATTTTAGATGTTTTTTCACGTTGCACATCAAGGACAAGCTTATTGTTCTTTATTAATATAGAGCGACCTATTCTTAATTGTTTTTTTTCTACTGACCAATGCTTTACCACTGCAAAGCCATATAGGTGATCATATGCTGAGCACGAATGTACTATAGGATTTTCAAGTTGTATCTAACGGTTTAAGTACGGTATAGTAAATGATTAAATGCGGCGTATTTGATACATTGAACGCGTTTAATAAATGGTTCCTTATATATCACATTAAAAGTCTTTCTATACCTACGATGATATTTTCGATTACTTTTTTAAGCTATAATACGTCAATTATAACCGGACTCATGTTTTGTTCTTTTTTATTTATATAAAATTTTTAATTTAAATTTAACCTATTAAAGGGTTAATCAATTCGCAGGTTTCACTTTTAACTATTACTCTACTATATTACTTAAATTTTAGGATAATCGTTTTAATTATTAGAAAACATAATAAGATAATTTTTAAATTTGAATCTAAGTATTTCTATTTACACTGTTATACAAATTTGTTATCACTTATAATTATATACGATTCAAATTATAACGGAAATTTACGATTTCTTAAATAAATATTACGTATTTATCTCGTATTAACGTCTATATTAATGTTTATTTCATAAAATTTTTAAAAGGTATATTTAAAAGGTTGTTTTAAAAATATATTTAAGACGTTTAATAAATTACTAATTACAAATTTTATTATAAAATGAATATTTAATATAATATGTATAATATATTATATCGTTCTCAAATTGAGTTGTTGTTGGTATTTTTCCAAAATAAAGTCACTTTTTACCTTACAATTACTTATTTACATAATGTGAATTATTTTTAACAAAACCTCGAAATATTCATATTTCACTTTAAAATCCTACAGAATTTATTTCGTCAGTTAAACGTACACGTAATTAGTTCATGTTAATTTACCTGAACGAAAAGTTCTATTGACCAATCATTATTATTTGTTCAAGATATTTAAATATATACGAATATTGAGTATCATGTAGAAAGTTTTTAAAAATTATAAATTTAATTTTCCGTGACAATATTATGTTTAAAAAACACAAAACTATAAATGTGTATACATGTTTAAATAAAATATAAATTCACTATCAAAAAAATAATAATAAAATACGTCATTTAAAGATATTTTTACTTTGTATAACTGAGGAATGGCTATCTATCTATATGTAATAACTCTTAATTATTGCTGTATGTAATAGTAATTTTATACGCTTACTTAATTAAATTATGAATACTGTAAAATAAACTTTTTAATGATTCAACAAATTGGATAAATTAAAACACCAAGTAGATACATACATTTTATTATTACCTTTTTAGGTACTTTAAATATTTCAAAACTATTTTATAATTTAAATAAATCAAATATAAATTTGAATACAGTACTTTTTTTAGTGTTTAAGAACAAATATAATTTTAATATGTATATACAATCTGAACCTTGCATGCGTTACAGTGCCACTTAAAGGAAGACCATGTTTGTGTTTTAATTCTGTTCATCGAAGTGCTTTTGGATGCAGAATGTTTTTTGTTTTTCATTTGGCGTGTACATAAATAAATCAGGTTTTCCGACGCGTGAGTAGGCCGTATACAGCTAGCATAGAAAAGCACGAGAAGCCTGGATTTTTCAAATTTAGTCCACCCACTTACGTAACAGATTCACCTTGTGTTTTGTTGATCGTCAAATATGTGTAAAAAACTTAAAATAGTAAATAATTAATAATTATTATATTAATTTATGTTTGAAATCAACGTTTATTTAGTATTACATCAGGAAAACGTTTTTGAATAAATCTCGGTGAACACAAAATATTCAAGATTTTCTTAACTTTGAAATATCTAATAATTTTCCGCTTCAATGAAAATTTCGTTACGTCTTGGAAATTATCGGGATTACAGAAATTCTATTTTGACTCTGTTAATGTATTAACATCTATATTTAGTTTCCAACGTATAGATTTGTATTATTGTAGAGTCATATGTAATTTTTAAAGTAATATTTTTTTATATTAAAAAAATATAATTTTTAACATCGTATTTATTTGTTGCCTAAATGTATTTAGCGTTTCATAAGTTATATGTATAGATCCTTTGTTAAAAATAATGTAAGTAAAAATACATTCTCTGTCTCCCTCAAAATGTAAATAATTATTATTATTTACATTTATTAAAACCATAAAGTAAAATACAATACGTCTCAACATTATATAACACCCGAGGTATTTATTAATTTTAAAATTTTTTTTCTTATGTTGTTTTTATTTTTTTGAATAGATTGAAAAACCACAATCCCTCGTAAACTATGTTTTTCGTTGTTTACATTATCCGATTTTTAAAGATTTTGAAGAAGTGTTCGTTAATACAAATTATAGTTTGTATTAAATTAAATTAAAGAATTTATGAGTAAATTGATAAAATATATTAATAGTATCACTAAAATCAACGCAACTATTTACATCCAAATAATACTAATATTAAAAACTCGATACATCTTTATTAATTTATAAGTCATGTGCCGCCTACGTAAGATGTTGTAAATATAATTAAATTCATTAAGAAGTTCGTATTGAATAATTAGGTATTTAAAAATAATAGATAGATTTTAAGCGGGTTGTTAAATGTACCTATTTTAAAAAAATGTTTACCTACCAACTCGTGAATGATATACAAGTGGGTACGAGTTTCTTACATCAATCACTATTAAATAATTATTATAAAAAAAAGCAGTCTACCGAATACTCCAATAAAGATATTTTTATATATACTGTTTATAATATACATGTCAATTATAACGTGTAGCATGTTTAAAATACGGGCTAGGAATAAGTGTACGTCTATCGACTGTTTGTAATTTAAGTAAAATAAGAATTAGTTAATATAATACCTGTCCATGTTCTTCATTATACGGGTACGAATATTCCAGTTTACATAACAAATGGATAGAAAATATAAATTCCAAATACAATTTCAGTTTTCCTATTGACCTACTTCTATTAATACCGGGTACTATTTAATTAGTTTTTATTTTTATTTTGTCATTTTAAATGTAGTCGTAATACAATAGGTAATTTTTTTTTGTTGTTGTTAACCTATTGTTACTCGTAATTTTTGACCCAAAAACTCTCAGAAAAAAGCTATAAGGTTATCGTATAAAAAATCTAGTCGTTATATAATAGGTATAAATGTACACAACACTACATTTGTCAATAGACAACGAAGAATATTAAGCAAATTCTTATATTTTAAAAACTGACTGCTACTACTGTTCTAAGCCTAAAATGGCTTAATTAGATAACGATTTTATGTGTGGATATTTATTTAGGAAAATACGTATACCGAGTTTAATAAAATATATAAGGGTATTTATTATAGTTTTGTGTAGTAATTTTTTTAATTCGAATACCGTATTTTATAAATCATTATTTTTATCGAGTACACATAATTGCGTAAAAAGTAAACAGACATGTTTGTTAATATTTCCAGTGTTTATTATATACTAATACAAAACTAAACGTATTTCAATTATCGTTCATTAGATGTGGCTAAAATATTTTGACACATTGTATTTATTTTAAGGTAATTGTAGTATTACTACAAATTACATGGACCATGAAAATAGATAACTAAACTGTCATTTTTGTTGTTGTTTAATACATATGGGACTATAACAAAAATTGTTCTTGTTAATTAAATTTAACATTAATAAATGTGATAATCTGATAAAAATTGTTTATTATTATCGTAAATTCTATTCGTTGTATTAAGTAATTTTTTAATACATTTGTTGTATTGGTAAAATACACGTCCAAGCAAAAGGTTAAATTCTACATTAATTTTTAATTTTGAAAATATCGGGAGATTTAAACGAAAATAATTAAATTGTTTACAGGCGTCATAATTTTGTAAATTAGAAAACTACCGATATAATTATACATAATTGAAATAAATTGTTTTCGTCGATTTTTAAACGTCGAACATATTTTGTGATAAAATATTTTCGATATTCTAACAATAGCTACGAATAAATTAAAATTACAATAATAAATCACATTGTAACGTAATATATTATCTAATTATTTTCGTGTATTGCGTTAGTATGTTCAGATGTGCATAGTTTTCTACAGAAATCAACCAAACTTATTAGAATAATATTGATTAGTTATTTAAATATTTATAACACTTATATTTATGGATATCATTTATGTCGGTCGATCGAAATAATTATAATCCTAAGTCTACGTCATATTTATTATTTAATCAAATCGTTCGTAAAATAAATTATATTCTTTCTAATTTTAAGTATATTGTAATTTATGTCGTTATTTTCAAGAAAAAATTAAAAGGCATTAGGCAGTTACGTCCGTTTCAAACGTTTTAGTGTAATTATTTATTTCGTGGGCTTCGTGTTATTTCAATATGAAAATATAATATCATTGTTATAGCTATAATATATTGTTGCGTACACAATCATTGTTGCACGCATATAATAATGAGTTAATATCGATCAAGTTGACGTCAAAAACAATTTAACGTTGGTTTCCAAAATTTTTGCTTTAAATTTGTTTGAATTTAAATTATTTATCCCAATATTACTATTGCGTTTTATTAATTTAAATAAGACCATTGACCTGCAATAAAATGTACAGTTATAATTGAATGATTTTATAATTTTATAATTATTGGCATAAATTATAGCGCTTACATAACAAGGGCTTTAACTTTACATTTCATAAGGCTATATGAGTAAGGAAATAAGAAACCGAATATTTTCAAATTTAAGTCTTGTTTTACATTTTATAACCGACGTTGCCTTGGGACTTACTCGCGTATTACTTCCAAAACGCCGCCATCGTATATTTTTAAACAAACCTGTACGTGTTTATTTTAAATAGCTAAGGCGAGTGAAGTATAACCAGAGTATCCAATGTACAATTTATACATTTAAGGACAATTCTAGACGACGCATATTTATATTGACAGAGAAACCCAAATTTTTATGTTACGCCATTGGTTATTGTATAATTTTTATATTACGCACATTGCGTTTGTATATTTATAATTAGGTATTTCTTTTTGGTAATTATGACTCTTTTATGTGACTAAACATAGGTGATGGACCAGTTGATATATATACGAAGTAAAAAATAGTATTTTAATATACGAAGCTTTGTTGTCGGCTTCAAATACTGTTTTATATTTGTACAAAGTACAAGTAATAATTAAAAAAAATGTAATGCGTAATGCGTAACAAAGAATCTGATGAAAAATGTATTAGTTGTTCTTTTCAATATTCATGAAATTTGACCATTTTCAGTGAACTTTAATTCAAGATCCTTAGCACAATTGTATTGTTTAATTTCTTTTAAAAGATATTTTATAAAATTACTCTTACGAAAGTCGATAGTTAGAAGTTGATATAAAAATATATCAATTTTGTTTCTAATTAGAAACATCTTTACAACAAATATTTCAACGGTAGAAAAATGTTTTCCACCTTTTGTCGTTAATTATTTCTGCCTTAAGGATTTTTTTTTGTTTAACAAAATGATTAAATATTGAATTAATTTGAAAATAATAATTCCTTACGTTAACAATTGGGATTAATCGATATTAAATACATTTTTTTTAAAATTTTTTCCATAAGTGTGCTAATTTAATTACTTATTGTAAAAATATTTTAATGTAATTGTTATACTCTTATTGTTATTTATATTGTCAATCGTCATATTTACATAAATAGGTAAATATTTGAATTATGTTACTTTTTTAATGCAAATCAAGATATTCGATAAATCGCTAATGACAATATTTAACTATAAAATGTCCCAATTTGTATCATAAAAAGGGAAACAAAATAAAAACCTTTTTATAGTTGACTTTAATGTTGTAACTTGTGATTGGAAATGTTTTTACGTACTATTTTTATGTTAAATCTGTAAAATGGTGCGTATATATATATATATATATAGGTCGTAGATTTGAAGAGAAGAACTTTTAAACGGATTAGGCTAAAAACATGTACATATTTTATGCTTATAGGTTTATGTACGTATTATGTTAATAATAAAGTAATTGTTTTCGTTGTAATTTTTTGCATTTCATTATTGAGATATGATAACGTTATAATTGCATTATATAATAAGGTAAATTATATTCGTGTATAAAATATATATATATATATATATAAATTATTATAATAGTTTATTTCGCAACGTGTAATTTAATCAGAGAACGAAAAAAAATTAATTTGGCGCAAAAAATTAAAATTAAAAATTGTTACAATTTTAAATTACGAAATTTTTTAAAATTATGATTCTAAATTGTAAAAAGCTGAACGCTTTTTTGTAGCGAATACGTAACTTAATTACGTGTTATTAGATATATTTTCTCACTTCTTTATTGTTGACTTTTAATTATTCACAATTTTAGAGCAATTCGAAATGAACACGATTATCGTAACTTTATGTTTTTGTGGGTATTTAAACTATTAACGTACGATCGTAAATTATTTTACTATTCCGAATAATCGTTTTTTTTAATACAATTTGATCATTTACGTCTTAATCCTAAGTATCGGTAAAAGTTTCCAATTACGAATTAACACGAGTAACGGCGTTATTAACCACATATATCGTATCAATTTAAGTTATACTATATATTTTAGGGCTTCATTCGACTATTACTATATATTTAAATATTACCATATTTCTACCTACGCAATTATCAATTTTATATCATGTAAGCTGGAATAAATACACCATACTTTGTTTAGAGAAGAAACCAAATATACGCAGCAAATATATTGGTAATAATTAAACGGTACAGAGAATAAACGGTAGTTTATCTTTTCGATTTTGATTTGATAGTTTGAATCGATAACACATTAGGAGTAATATTCATTGTTGAAATCGATTCAGTAGAAAAACGTTTCATTTCGCTAATATAAGAATAGGCAATACTGGGGAAGAAAAATGCGATTGATGGGAAAACATGTTTTTATTTGATTAAATAAATTTTAATTTGGCTATATTTTGTCGAAACTACGATAATAATACGGAATACTGAAGTATTATGACGTATTATTGTGTAATGTGTTATTGTTCCTTTGGGTGAAACTGAAGATTAAAAAAAGGTATTATTTTGGCGAAGTTAAATTTATAATGAATTAATTTATCTCAATTGCTTTTTAAAGTTACTACAATTTACATACAATTTAACATACAATATTTAATTATTTACAATATTTACATAAAATACAATTTACAATATTTACAATTATACAATTTACTATAATAATAGTTCATAAGATGTCGATTTTATTTTATTATCAGATAAATAAAAGTTCATAAACATTGTTTTTGCACTTCTGAAAAGTTTACATAAATGGACTACTACCGTTCATCCTCTATACCCTTCAATTTTTTTCAATACGTAAATGTAACTCTTCGTGATTAATATACACGGGACAAATAAATTTCTCTTTTTTACGTTTCAATGAAAAGCGTAGAATGTGTTTTAATTTAACACCATGACAAGTTAAATACATATTCGCGTAGTAGTTTCGTTTAAAACTATACAATTTGAATATACTCCTTTCGAATGGGAAGTTTGATTGAAATAGTATTTTGAACGTTTCATCGTTTTTTTTTTAAATTCCTGTATTCCATAATATATATATATATATATTTATGTATTTTTTTTAAACGATTACAATTGAAAAGGGTTACGAAATAAGAATATTTTTCGTAATCGAATTTCGTTTAAAATCGCATACGCGATAATTAGCGTATTAGTCGTACGATTTGTATCGGCGCGTAATTAGGTATTTATTTATTTATTATTTATATTTATTTATTTATTATTTATTATTTATTATTTATTATTTATTTATTTATTTTTATTTATTTATTTATTCAAATTCAAATACGTCGTTACTCCGGTTCGCTTTAAAATAATTTGATTTTTATAAACAACAGCGCACAATGATTATTTTTACGACGGTGTAATAAACCGCAATTGGTTTTGAAATGTCGAAGTTTAAATGTAGTGATCCATGTACTCCGACGAGCGCGTATAAGTTGTTGAATACGCGTAAAACGTATCTCGTTATTAGTATCCAATGCGCAAAAATGTGAAAACTCGAACTCGGTTATACCCGCGTACATACAAATATATATTGGTGTGTAATTTTTATCGAATTCGATAGATTCGTAATGATTTTTAGAGTTGCGAAAATAATATGGAAGCCCGCAATCTGAGCGTATCGCGATAACGGTATAAAACAAATGCGATACTTCGTGACGATACGGTGTACAATAATTATTGTACAAATAATGGTTGCGCTGTACACTCACCATATGATTGTTAGAAACGTGCGACGTTATCACAAGGAAGTTCCTCCTTTTTATCAAATGAGTCAGTCAAATTCGCCGTCAGTCAGTTGATTCCCGATCGCCGTGCTCGTCTTTCGGTCTTCTGGTTGTCGCGTTTGATTCAAGAATTTGTTATTTCATCACTTTCGTGTTCCATAAAGACGTTCCCTCTCTACCGTTTTAGTGTTTAAATCCATCCTATTATTTTAATGTTTTTTTAAAATTTGGTTTACTTTTTAATCAATAGTTCGATAACAATTCGCGGTCTCTGCAAATCAAGAGTAAAACATTCAACTACACCATGTTATGTGCACATTTTTGAACAGCACCTAACGCTTTGTTGTCTTCAAATCATAAATAACCGTATGTATAATGTTTTTATTGTTCGGCAATTGAAATAATCAATTTACACTGATTCAAAACTGACATACCAACAATTATAGCACCAAAATTTAAATTACCTACTTGTTATTAAAAATAAAATTACACATTGAAGTTTATGTTATATTTTTTTACAAATTATTACGTTAATTTTTAAAATTAAAATTTCAATATTAAATGAATGTACTTTAATTTACCTAGTCTTGTTTTGTATTTTTTATAGGTAGTTATTTAAATACTTGGAAGTAATCATTATGGGTGTACCTATTATAACATTATTTTTTATAGATGCTTGTTTTAAGGACATCGTATTGATCATTAACTAGTATTAATTTACAGTATTTATTAATCAATAACTGCTTTTAGAATCTCGGATTGAATTAAATTTGTTTGTATGTTCTATGATTTCATCAGATTTTTTATAATCCATAATGAACATATTTATTTTTTAGATTATCATTCGTTATTAATAATTTGTTATATATTTGGATATTTTAAATGTCATTAATTTGACTGAATCCGGATACATAAATTCTGCAATAAGTCGTTACATCACATTATTTTTCACTCCATAATGGTTGTTAAAATTGTGAACAATTAAATTGTATTAAAATTTAAAAATAAATTCCATATTTGTTTAATTTTGGACATTGTTAAGTATTTTGGAAAATTAGCAATTTTACTTACATAAACAAATTAACGTATTTTATGTGGTAGACTAATGTTAAATAGGAAATAAATTTGTCGTTATTGTAATTTACTTCAAAAAATATAGATAGGTTAGGACTAATTACTAATGTATTTATTAAAAGATATAAATACTACTTTATTAAAATTCATAATTGATTATAATTTTAAATAAATTTTAATAATTATAATAATAACAATATTATACGAGTTTTTTTAAAAATTTGTTTTGATGTTTGTAAAACATTATAGAGAAGAGGTGATGAAAGGATTTATAATTTTTATACTAAAATATGATATAAATGAATATAATTTAATTTTATGTAAATAAAAGTCATAACTATTTACAGTCTGCATTTATTAATATATGTGTATATAAAGAAAAACAATGTTCCTAGAATATGTTTTATGGTTTATTTTATTAAACATTTAATTTACATTATTATTAAACATTACATAAATACAAATATATATATCTATATATATATATATATATTATATTACAAATACAAATTATTATAATATTTGTTATTTATTATAAATAGTATTTATTTTTGTGTAAGAGTACAATAATATTATTTTGTAATACATAACAACAGATAATGTTCTCAAATCAGGGTCTGTGTATGATAATTTTTTCCAGGTTAGACCCCACCATAAAATGTATGCTATGTTAAAATAAGTGGTTTAGATAAGTTACAGATATTCAGTAACAGGTTTTTTTGTTTTGAAACTATATTTTGTGAGATATCATTCTTATTCTTCTTGGCTTTATGACTCTCCAAGAGTCTTTGCCACCACTGTCAAAGCCTTGCATCTTTCCCTGTCCTGAATGATTTTCCTCCAGTCTTCTACTTTTAGTGCCCTTAAGTCCTGGTTTACCTCATGAGATATTGTGAGATATTATTACAGTTATTTTAATAATGTTTGACCAAAATTGATAAAAATTAATTTTTATTAAACATACATGTATGTATAATCTTGTAAATTTTTGCTCTTTAATATTTAGCAATATATTATTGTTAATTTCTTTAAAAAATCATTACCTATTGATTTAATATATCTAAAATTTGTAGAAGCATGTTCCTAAGAAAATGTGTAGATATTTATACATTTTTTTACTTTTAATACTTCAATGTTTTGTTTATGTCATATTTTTAAGGTTCAAATCAATCCTCTTTTTGTAGGATTGTTTACATACAATGAGACCATGGTCTGGTCTGTTGTGTCTAAGCATTGTCACCTTGTGCATGGGACAGCGTCAGCGTCCAATTTATTTAAATCAATTTGCTGTACACATACCAAAAGGCTCTGATCATGCTGAAAAAATTGCAGCTAAACATGGGTTCAACAATATAGGACAGGTAAATTCACTTTTTCATTACTTAGTCAGACAATGGACTTAATAGAATTGAAATAATCTGTTCGAATTTTTATAATAGATATACCGCTTAAATTTTAGCGTAATCTATAACTAATCATTACTTTTAAGTTAATAATTATCGTATAAAGAGCTTGATATAGTATCATGTACTAGTGAATCTTTTATTATACTTTTTACATAGCCGTAAAAAATAAAAGATATGTTAAGATACTATTCAAAAACTATTTCTTATATGATTCTCAAAAACGAAGATAGGTTTTTATTATTTATTTTTGATATTATGTTGAATAGATTGCATAGATTGAATAGATTTTTGTTTTTTTTTTGTATATTTTAAAAAACTTCTAGATAACATTTATATACATTTAATATAAATAAACTATTTGTTTTTGTTTATATATAACATTGAATATATTTTGTGTAATTTTATTTTAGGTACAAAATTTTATATAAAAATGTTTGGACAATATACTACATATACTTCATTTTCATTGTAATTTAAAACTACTAATAAAGTGATTCAAGTAATGTTTAAAAAAAATATTTAACAGTCTAGACAATTTTTTAAATTTTTTTTATAAAAATATTTATTCATTTAAAATTGATTATATATAATTACATTAATTTCAGTTTTGTACTATAACATTTTTTTGTTCGTTTTTTATATGTAACAATTTAATATGATTAATTGTATTCGTGTATATAACTTATATGAGTTGAATATGCCAAAGTAATATGTAAATAAGTTTTAAAATCAGTATAGAGGATTCTATAAAAACTTAAGTTATTTTAATTATTTTAATTTACTTATTCGTTTAAATGTTATTAAATATTTATATACTTTTTAGCATTTATAGAAAGGAGGAAATTATTGGTTTTACAATAACTATAATTTTGCTGAAAACAAAATTTTAAATATTTAATATTATTTATAGCTGTTATTTACAAAAAATGACAATATTCTAGTAGCTTTTGTTTAGAAAATTGCAAAAGAGAGAGTGAAAAAACAATTTGTAGATAAACTAAATATTTATCTATTTAAAAAATATGAAAATCGTTATTTTGTAATAACTGTTTTATCATTGATTTCAAATTAGGGTAAAATATAACCGATATGTTTATTTTGGATTTTGAAGGGAACGAGAAGGAAATTGGTTTACAATTTGTTTTGTTGTTGTTAGCTAACTCGTTTTTAGGTAGAAATGGCTTAAAAATGTACATGCTATTACCTCTATTGATTAAAAACTGAAAATAAATTATTACTTATTACAGAATTTTGTACTAAAACCAGTAAAATGTATAAAAAAATATATAATTATAATTTAGAAAGTATTTAGATTTTTTTCTATAGTTAAGATTGATTAAAAAGTAATTCGCTAAAGATTATAAATAATATATATATTCCGAAAAATTCTACTTGTGTTTTTTAAAATGTACCTGTATTTATATTTAAGGATTTTGTTTGAATAATTTGAATTATTGTTTTGAATTTTCAAAATTTAAATAAACGTGGTTTATCATGTGTGAATATTTCTAAATTGAAAAAAACTGGTTCAGACATTTTTCTTAAGCTAATCATATTCTATAACATTTTATTAAGTTTATATAAAATAAATATATATCGACTTTTGAATTTTAAAACTATATGTATTGTAATATTTTTGAATTTCTCGACAAAATTGGGTAAAATATATTTTGTAACTTAGTATATTTATTATTGTATAACTTTTTAAATTACTTTAATTTCATCTTACAGTTTTAGAAAACAAATAGCAAGATTATCAATTTCGTCTGATAGATTCTATTATAAGTTATAACAATCATTAAATACTTTTTTAAAATAAATGTTTACAATTTAAAAACAACATAATTAGACGCTCAGAATTATTTATTGAATTTTGTTGTTTACAAATGTAAAATAAAAATATAGATATAATAACATAATTATGACTATATGAGTCGAAGTGTAATTTATCCAATTAAAAAAAAATTGATTATTGTTTAAGCGTTTAATATTTAAAATGATAATGCTATTATTTTAGATTTTAAAGTAAATACCTATTTAAAAATTGTTTTTACTCTAATTAAAAAAAAAACGCTTTTTTAAAATAATATCTCGTAATTTATGTGGTTGTAATACAAAAAATAAAATAATAATATGTTTTATATAATGATGATCAAAATATATTTTTGAGTACGCGACTAAACAATGTGTATTTATTAAAATAGACGAAAATTTAATTTTTAATTGAATATGTAGTTACACGAATAAACTAACGAGTTCGGTAATTGTTTTAATTTATTGTTTAACATAAAATATCGATTATGTAATAAATTGAGTAATCGATTTAAAGAAAACGAAAATAATGTCATCTTCATTATGTTGATCCATAGATTTATATTTTATTGTGAACATTTATTAATTTTTACTCTCGATCTCTTTGACGATGACCCAATAATATAGTAACTCGTATGTTCTTTGAGATTATATTGCATAACGGTCATTTTATATTATTGTGTTAATAAATGTATAAGTAAAAAGTACAGTCAAACCGGTTATGGTAGATTTGCGTAGTCAAAATGATGCGAACGACTTTTCCCCCAATCCTTTCACGCAACTGTAGTGTATGTAACTTGGCGGTCATATATTTATAATGGTAGAATGTTTTACTTTCTCTAATCACGTCTGAAACATTGTAATTATTTTGACGTTGTTGTTGTGTAGTGCTACGTCAGGAGACCTCAGCTGCTCGTCTTTACAACTAACTGGTTTCGAATATATAACTCTATTTAGATATGTCGGCCAAATAGGTTCATTTGTCTAACCAAAGAAGGCGTAGAGAGACGGGGGTAATTGGAGGGGAGAATTACTTGTGACTTCATAATTGTCGTATTATCTACGTATTTGAACATTTCAACATGTAAAACGATGTCAACATAACGACATGATTTTATTTTGTGCGATTTGTTATGTGTATATATATATGACATGTACTTTAGTTTGAACTATTTTAGGATTTAATATAGTTTTAATTGTTTATTTACGGTTTGGAATAATTATAATAAACATTTTATATATTATTAAATATAAGGTTATATGGAAAATAATAAATAATAGCTATAGTGAAATTAGTCGTAACAAACTTGGGGAACTATCATTGAAGAGCAATTTTTATAAAAAAAATTATTAAGTTACTGATATATTTAATTTGATAGGTACAATTTTTATAATATGAAGAATATTGTACATTTTTTTTTAAAATGTATATTTGTGTTCAGACTGTAAGGCTCTAGGGATTTGAGTAAATTTAATTTTAATTAGAAATATTTTTAATTTAATAGGTAAGAACTAACTTTTTGAGGTTTTATTTTGTGTAGATAAAAGTAATTAAAAATTAACGAATTATTTGTACTAAATATAATTGAAAATTCAAATAAATATAATTCGAATATAATTGATATATTAACTCATGATTAGATTAGCTGTTATACACATTATTTAATACTACGAAGGTTATCTCAAAATCAACCTCTGATACGGTAATATTCACTACATAAAGGTATTTCGTTCACATGTGGTTACAAGACGCAACGAGTACATTATTTTCTTATAACATGCCGAATTTCAACCGTTTTTTTAAATTTTGTTATAATATTTGCCATAACAACATAGAGAATACAATTTTATCTCCCGCCGCTTATAAGGTGCAAAATGTAATACGTTTTTTGTAAGCCGAAGAAAATGGTGTAACTTAAATTCGTCGTTGGCTTTATGTTGTTTATGGAAATATAGTAATGAGTGATGGTTAACCTGTGAAACTATGTAAGTCGAGAAGAGCGATCCAAAATAAAAGACGAGGAATGCTTACCATAGGTGTGGTACTTATGCATAACAACACGTAAACACATACTGCTGTACGTACAAAAACTTTAGTGGAGGAGTTCAACTGAGATATTTTTTATCACCCCCCCCCTACAGTCCCAATTCAACTCCAAGTGATTATAATCTCTTTCCGAAAATGAAATATTCCATTACATCTCAACATTTTGCAAGTTATGAGAAACTTATGAACGGAGTAAATCAATGGTTCAAAATGCTGTCGGTGCCATTTTTTGGGAAAGTATACCAAAAACTCGTCCCACGTTGCAAAAAATCTACGGAACAAACTGAGATTACGTAGAAAGTAATATAATAAACGTTAATAAAATTATTTTATGCAATTAATTATTGTTTTTAATTTTTTAAAAATTATTTTTCCAGTTGGTGATTGATGTTGATATAGCTCTCGTAGTATAAATAGACATAAGATATAATTATGAAAATTGAAAAAAATCAGCTATGACATATGAAAATTTTATTGAAATTTCGTTGAATTTTTAATATCGTACGATAATATTATTTTTAGACTATTTTTAATAGGACGGGTTGTTTTGAATGTTGACTTATTTTCTAACAATATATAAAATATTTCAAAATCTATAACAGTGGTTTATACGAATTTAAAAATTTTTACACAATTCTAAAATGAATTTTTTTTCGAACAAAATGATTTATTACAGTTTCCAAATTATAATAATAATTGCTAATTGAATTCTTATATGTATATACATGATCGAGACGTTCAGTCAAATAAATATCAATTGAGTAAAATTCATGGAATTTTTTACTCCTTGACTTTTTGTATTTGAAAAATAGTCTTGCTTTTTTTTTTGACTCAACTCTTTTTTGCAATATATTGGTTTTGTCTATTACGTTTATAGTGTATTATATTTATTATTTATTTATTTATTTATTTATTTATTTAATTGCTTTAAAAAACAGAATTCTTATATTTTTTTAATATTTATTATACTGATATTATTTATTTATTATGTATGTATATGGTGGTCGACGCTACATTAAGGTATTCATTTTTCATTTTGAAATAGTTATATTTAATTTTTATATTAATAACTTATATATAAAAAAAATAAGTAACTACCTATTCTATAAATTAAAAATTATGAATAAACTTTTACCTGGCTTTGTAATTTAAATTGTTAACGTTATTAACTATATCCAATGATTACAATTATATACAATAATTTGTCTTTCAAAAATCTGAGTAAATAATTTTTTTTTCAACGAGTTAATTATATCGGAATTTAAAGCTTGTAGATATTACAATGTATTATGAATGTATACGAAAAAAGTAACTGATATAGGTATTAAAAACAGTATTTAATTACTTCGCAATAGATTATATATTTCTAAGTACTAACTTAATATTTTAATTAATATATATGTTAGTTAATTAATATCACAATATATGGTATGTATAAATATCAATCCGAGGTGTGATTTTTATTTAAGTGCTAAACATTTAATAAAAATACCGATTAAGGTTAAAACAAAGCAGGTAGGTAGTTGATTAGTATTATTACAGTACTGGTTGGAATGGTTCATTTCTTTAATATTTGTCGGATGAAACATAACCGTCGAACTGCTTTTGACGTTCTGTTGTAGACACAAATCAGCGTCATGAGTCGAATTATTATTGTTAGTAATTTTCAAAATCGGAAAAGTGTTTTTTTCCCAGGAGAGCTGCTCGGTTTTTGACAGAGATTAATGGCGTACCGATCATCGTTGAGTTATAATTTGTTTCTTGGCAAAAGGAAAAGGGGTTCTTATTCGCAAGTAATTTAAAACAAATTACATTAGTTCTGTCTGGTTTGGTGTGCTGCTGCAGGAGCCAAAGAAAGACACTGACCAAATACAACGAGAACATCGTCGCTGCATTAGTTAAATTGTTGATGTAAAGTAGAAACAGACAACATATTCAACATTTTTCTAAATTACGTTTTGTTTTTTAAATTTAATTATAAATTACTCTTATCATTAATGGTTTCTCGGTTGAACGTAGTTTATCGATATAATTATTATCATTATTATTATTATTATTATTATTATTGTTTGCTTTGTTATCTATATATAAGTTATGCAAATAAATTCATCATTCCGTTATTTATATACATGATAGTATACCATAGTATATTTGTGCGCATCGTAGAAATATATCATATCGTGTTTTTACACTTTACTGAATAAATCGTTTGAAAAATCAACGTCGGTTTGTTATTATTTTTTCACGATAGTATAATTTTTAAATGTGTCGTTTATAGATAGTTTATTAACGTGCGGACAAATACGAAGCATATGCATTTACATGAAAACTGGATTACAATGTGATAATCAAAGTTTATTTAGTTTTATGTTGCGCATAGATTGAGTAATGTCGATTTAATGAAAAACATAAATATATAATTTTAAAAAAAGCGAAAATTTTATAAATTCGTGGAAATGTTATCAATTAATTAAAATAAACCTGCTATATATTTAGACAATAGTAGAATCGCAATATATCGAGAGTGCAAAAGTAAAGTAAGAAATAACATTTTTTGGAGTTTTTAAAATTTTATACAACGATGTATTTATAAATGTGAAAAGAAATACATTTTTTGATGTCGCCGTTCGAATCGTCGAATTTTTACTAAACGAGTATATATAAAATACTTCCATCGTATAAGCATTGTTAAGCAGTAAATATTTATGACATAACAAAATAATTATTTGATTAAGTTTTAACAACGTGTTTAACGGTAAGGATGCTTCAACGGTCCATTTTGTTGTCAACTTTTGATCACTATTAACAAACTCAAACAATAAGTGAATGCGACTAATATTTGAATGTTTGGGCAGTTTGGTTAAGCTTTTGTACGCCGTGTGTATTATTTAATAATCTTTTAAACATATTATGTATATGTTATGACTATAAAATTTCTCTCCTTTTGATTTAATCTTATTGACCTCTTGTTATTTGTTTGCGAAAAATAAAACGTTTTGTTGTTGTAATGTTTAGTTGAAATTACCGCAACAAACTTACGCTGAAGTTGAACAATGAACGAACATGTTAAATAAAACTTGATAAAGTTGTGTTCAAAACAAAATTAAAACTATTATAAAACGTGTATAGAAATGTCATTACTGTTCGAATCGTTAATGTTTGTAAAAATACCGTTTGACAATGTAATGTATGTTTATGTAATAATTAAATTACATGTCATTGTACTTGCTTTATAATATATTTTGCTATATAGGTAAATAATTTTTCATATTATGCAGATAATTTATCGCCAATGTGGTTTTATACATTTTAACTTATGTTTTTATTAGCTATGTGTGTTGTGTTATAGTTATCAAGTTATTATGTCGCGTCGTTTGACAATTTATCATCGAACAATACTCGTGTTCAAATAAAAATCAACATATTTTGAAAGGAATACATAATTAATTTAAAATATTCGTTAGTGAATGATTAATAAATACAACGATATTGTTTATTATTTAGACGTTTTGTCGACGGATTAATTTAAATAATTATATTAGGAAGGCATACGCTTTCTTTGTGTATAATATTGATAACCTATTTTTATTGTCTTTGCTCGAGACTAATCTAATTTCGGATACCAGCGAATCGAGCGTATTATTTATCCGTGAAAATAAATTTAAAATACTGTTAGCGAAATTAAATTCGAACTCGTTAATTAGCGAAGTGGCCTTATTTCGCAGCTTATCTCTGTATTGTTGTTTGAAACGTGTAGAAAGTGTTAACATTAAATATTAAAAAAAAACATACACAAAACGCTTTAAATTAGTATCAATCTAAAAATTAAAAACTCGGTTATTTTACGATTTTCTTTAATAAAAGAACGAAAGTAATTTGAAAAAATGGTTATACGTTATAACGTAAAAATTATTGTGTTTATAAGAAATTAAAATCGCCTCGATGCGAACGAAAATAATTGCTAAGATAAAATTCTCAGGTATTGTTTTCGTCGTACGAACTATACGCGTAAAATAATTGGCAAAATGTTAAGTAGGTGTGTTATTCGTATTTTTAATGTTATCGAAAAAACGGGAATTTGTTTTTTTTTTTGGGGGGGGGATACACTGATTTAAATGGTTTTTATGTATTATATTTTAAAGAAGTACGAAAATAGGTAATTTTCTGTTGTTGGTATTGTACAATTTATTTTCGTTACGGTGAGTAGAAACTACGGTATAGTAGATATTAAATGTCACAATTCAATATGTTCATGTAAACATATATGTGTGTGCGTGTATTTTTTATGAGTGGCGCACGAATTGCGGTTTTGAGGTTTGTATCTTATACGAAATAAATATATTGATTTGTCATAGAGGATAGCTAATGGCAAAATATATTGTGAGGTCATTCTCAATTGGTTCTTTTTGTTGTAGAAAAACTGATTTATCTTAGGCACCTAAGGCGTAATATTTAGAAACAGCGTAGATATTTATCGTTGTATTACTCATAAAGATATGATTGTAGATTTTTATTTTGGACGTTATTAATGGTAATATTGTAAAATTTCCGTACGCTTTATGTTAAAAGTTCGTTGGTAAGTGTTGTATAATAGTATTTTATTTTACTCGAAACTATAATTTATTAAATATAATATATACGCGAATAATTATGCTCCGTGTTGTTTAATATAAATTAAGCTAGCTCGATAAAACATATGTATAAATATAATTTAATATTTCAAAGTAATTCGTTTTTGGTCAGTATTTGTTTTTATTAAGTTAAATAAAACATTTAATAGACCGTCGATATTATTGTTATTCGAATCAGTTATTAAATATTTGTATTCAAAATATATTCTAATTATTTTATTCGACTCGGGACACGTTATATTCTCAACATTCCAATGGTACATATTTGATGAGTAGGGTTTAACATATTATTGTCAGTTCACGGTTTATTCGATTATTTCCATTAAAATTTTATTTCGCGAAAAAGGTACGCGTGAATACGAATTGAATATAATTAATATATCTGGAACGAATGGTCGAATAAAACGATTTAAACGTTTCTTTTTTTATTGCCTGAATATAATACGCAATCAGTTTCGTTAATTCGGCCCATGTTCGAATTATAGTCAACCGATGGGATATGATTAATACAATTACGCTAGGGACAAGCGTACCTTGAACATTTTTTTCTTCGTCGTACTTCGGATCATCAAACAAATATGTCAAACTTTGCATAAATCTATTCATTAATTCAGGTACGAAATATACGACCTATTCCAATTATTACTGATATTTTATTCGTTATCGATTTTATATCCATAACACTTTATTCCTTTAAAAATATAATACAAATATAACTATCGATAACAGAAAACCGTATTATTATTTATATTATTATTAGGGGCGTTTGTGTGCTTTTTATTTATTGACCATTGGAATGTTAATGATGTTTCTTTACGTACGTATTAAAAGTTATTGAAATATAATTTTGAACACTGTTACAACAAATACATATTTAATCAAACTACATATATATGTATATATTCTAACGATTGTTCATTTTTGATGAAAGGATATTTATTACAAAAACGTGCGTTCTTATTTTCGCGAAACATAGTATATAACTATGTATAACAAATACAATTATTTATAATATTTATGATTTTACTTTTGAAAAAATTGATTAACTTATAAACGCCAATGGTTTCTTGAATCATTTAATTACCCTCACCTTTTTTTAGAAGCAATAAAAGAAACCATAAAGTCGAACGGTTTATTGTGTAAACTTTTTGTAACTTTAAATTATGCGCTTAAAATATTTCTTTAAATATGTTATACTGTGCCAAAATGCGTATAATAGTATTTAATATAGGTACTTTTATTTACATTTACTATAATTGTGTTTACCATTGTTAAAAGTTAAAATATACTAGCAAAGGTTATTTAATAATAATTATATTTAAAATTATATTCTTTTGTCTTAAATTAAGTTCATTTAAAATATTTACGTTATTCATATTTTTTGTTACTTTTATGAATCTTTAGTTAATGGTCTAACATTATAAATATGTATATTTTTAAACAAGTTATTCAATATATCTATAGGTTTTGAGAACATTTTGATAAATGGCGGAAAATTGTTCCATACAACATATTAGATTTTAAAAAAATCCGCGTTAAAAATAATAAATCTAGAAACTTAAAATTTTTCTCGGTTTTTTTATTTCAATATTACATAAACGCAATATAATTTTGAAGTTTTAACATCATTTTCAGTCGTCTTTCTAGTCTGTATAAATTAAGTATTATGTTCTTTTGTTTTTATCAAACATCGATTATTTTTGATTTCGAAATTTTTATTTTGAAAAACAGAAAATGAATCTTCGAATTTTTAAAAATTATAGTATTGACTTTAGAAATTCTCTTAAACGTTTAAAAAATATTTATAAAAAAAATATTTCGTTTGTATAATATTTAGATGTCTTTAAAAATAACACGTAATATTAATTGTTTTAGGAAATACCAAGGTGGCTGGTTATTTCTTTAAAATATTCGTAAAGTCTTAACCGAATAGGTTTTTTTATGCTCACGTATAATTTAAATAACTTCTATTTTCGTACATTATATAGAGAACGTGGTTACGGTCACTGATGGAACAGGAAAGACTTGTTGATCTTGTGCTATTATATATCGTGAATTTAATATATCCGAAGATTCAAAATAGTATAATTAATAAATTTGCAAGCGTGAAAAACAAAAAGTTCTGACGTTGTATTGTACTTTATAAAATTGTGTATACTATGTACTATGACCCTATGTGGCGTATGTACGTTGTTCATATTTCAAAGTCCTATTTGTTTTTACGTATTATAGCGTTTAATAATTTTTTTAATCGCATAAAGTTGACTATGATTACGATGGATATTTTGATAGAATGGAAATTTAATCATCTCCGGGTGACGAATCGTGACGGTTGTTGGTTTGAACATATAACTATGATTAAGAGAGTACGTTTGTACGCGTCGTTTGTAATTTATAAATAGTGTTTATGATAGTTATTGAAATAGTGGAATATGTAGTGCACAATTAAACGATTACGAGCTAATAATTTCTTTCGTAAAAATAGGCAGACAGTTTGACGGAGTTGTACACTAAATATGCGACGCTCTGGCCAATTAGGGCTGTTAAGTTAGATCCTTCTAATTTTCATCTCACGTAATTTGTGCGCAACGTTAAGGTTAAAGTTGTTCCGAAACTTTTCAAAAGTCGATTATGTACACAATCAGGAAGCTCCGTTCTAATTAAATGAATTTCGCCGATGGATTCGGATTAACTATACGCCGCGAGCGACTAGTTGTCGCGATAAATTTACTATCGGACGGATTGTTAGGTACAACCTCCTAGTTAATAGTTGTGTGTCCGTCAACCTTCGAACCTGTTGCCGAACCCTGTATAAGCGTTATTGTTGGATTTTTTTTAACGGTCTGATCGGCTCGTTCATTACCCAATCGTCTTATCACACGATGTGACAGAAGTATGATGTACTTTGCGCGGAGTGCGCTTGACTACGTAACAACATAACGTCAAGACTGTTGCCTGTAGTCGTTGCCACGGTTATCAATTACGTTGTCAGTAAGATATCCGAATATTTAATTAGATAGTTCTGTAGCTAACACGCGTCATTTATTTCCGAAAAACAAAATCTAAATTCGAATATTGTATTATTTATTTATATATTATATTATTATTTATTGATATTTATAATTTATTATTATACAATATCTATTTTAACGTTTCCGTTTAGTCAGTGTAATTGTATTGATAATTGTTTTAAACCTAATTTTCGCGCGAGCAAGGAACTAGCAATAACTAATGATTAATAGCCAATACGAATATTATTGAACCGACGCATTCATACTACGGGTTGGAAGTAATTGTTGCAAATATACGTGCCAACGTAAAATTATCGACGCTTATACCGCGAAATTGACATCTTATATTTTTCAAATAGGCACATTACCTGTGAAATTACTTCGCTACTAAACACGTTCGAATTTCCCTTCTCTCGAAAAATTTAAAAAACGAACGATTCGTCGTTATATTTTTTTAAAATAATAACGTTTTTTCATTTTCGTATTAAGTACGTATAAATATGTTTTGGTACGTCAATGTGTTCCACGCGTACGAGGATGAATTGGTCGGTGGCTGTGAAAAATTTCTGTTATTCGCATTATCCCACGTATCTTGTTTTTCTATCGTTTTATTTCTGGATCAGCTACGTCGATATTGTTCGTTAACAAAACGCGATTTATCGATGTTATTCAATCTCGCGAGCCGAATAAATATACATTTCAAACACACGCTCGTACGGTGTCCGTATTTACAAATTACATAAATAATTTTTGTTCGCCATAATGCGTGTTCGAATTGCACGAAACGAGAACTATTCCTGGATGTTATTCGGTTGGAATATACGCGGTTTTATTACTTCGAATGGATACTACGGGACTGTGGCACGCTATCGTAAAGTTTTCGTATTTTCGAGTCCGTTTGGAAGGGCGGTTGTTGTACCCACAGATCCCTTGTGACGAACTTACTGCTACTACCCGCCACTTTATAAATGCGATTTTACTTTTCGCTTCGAAAAACCGTGTATATATTTGACGAATACGATTACAAAAGAATTATCTCGTTTTGGTAATATTATAATCTATACTCGGTTCGGTTTGTATCGTCGGTAAATATCTGTAAGCCACGAAGATTGTATTAAACGTCGTTTATTAACGAAATCAATTGGTGACTTACAAACGAATTGACGATTATTTATTAAAATTTACGGCGAAACATTCGAAGCGAACATTTTCTTGTTTTAACGTTTCTACGTAAATTATACGGTTTATGTTTTACGTTATTTTATACGCGTTTTCTTAATTTTACTACGGGTTAATTCACGACCAAAATGTTTAATCCGTTTTCGCGAATTTCAAAACAATAATTATTTATTTCCTTTATTATCGGCGTTAGATATTTACTTCGGTACACCCGTTTACCTGTAATCGGTTTGCGTCACTTTTATAGTCTTATACTGTTTTATAATTGCCGTTGTACTTATGAAAAATAATTACGTAAAAACGTTAAATACTCCCAGCCAGAGCCGAATTATGCTGTAGGGGGACAGGGGCTACAAACAACTTCGGTTGATTTCCGTACAATTTTTCTGTAAACAATATTCGCGGTAATATTATTACGTTAAGTATGTTAATTAGTTACATCGACGTTTGTATGGTTTTAAATTGAACTAAAAAAACACCGCTTTTTTATTCACCCGACCTGTTCGGCTGTCTGTAAGATTCATTACCACGGTACCGATACCGTTGTAGGTTTTACAAAAAGACGTTCGGTGATTTATTTGAATATATACGTTTGTATATTGTTACTAAAACGTGGTTTTAGATTAAACGACTAGATTGTATTTAAGTTGCGAATAATTTTATCGAGTCATATTGCCTAAAGGTTGTTATTTATGTTCGATCGTAATTGTTAATTAGCTCATAAATCGTGTACGGAAACTAAAAGTTTAGCGTGCTCTTAGATTGTAGTTTTCCTTGCTTGTTCATTTTTTATTCCGTACCGAATTATTCGCGTTTATTGTTATTATCGAACGATTTGTATACCTAACCCTCGATCAGAGTTCTTCCATTGGCGAATGGTAATATTTGAACTACGCATTTTATTCATTCCCTTACACGCGTATCGTTTAATTTTCGTTCAGAATTCCGTCGAATTTCGTACTAAAATTACACACAGCGCAATATTGTCGTATAGATTTAAAGTACATTTCGACTAGATAAATATATTTACTTTTTTTTATCCACAGTTTTTTTAATTAATAACGTTTATTGCTTTTGTGGCTTTTGCTTATTGAATTTGTCGTCATCATTTAGAATAGTTCGAAAATTGAAATCTTTGTACAATTTACCGAAAATATTGTAATTTTATAACTTTTTTCACACGCGACATAAACGTCAACGTGATTTAAGTTAGTTTAAAACTTGATATCGAATCTTTATGTTGAAAACAATATAATCTACATAGGCGATTACGTTACAACGTCATACGTATACATTGATTATTTATTTATTTACGTGTAAACGAAAAATAAAAAATACGACGAACAAACGACGTTCTTTCCATCATTTTGTATATGTTAAACGCCAATTACGACGGAAATCAGATAATACAAATTAGTTTTGAACCAAAAAACGTAAATATAATTACGGAGTCCTTTATGATGACGGCGAATATTTTAAAATAATACGTCGTCCGTCCACAACTCAATATCCTTTACGGGGGACGAGGGTTTCAAATTAATTTAAACGTGGTGTGTGAGTAATGTGCGTATTAGATATACATGTGTAAACTAATATTTTTTAAGTTGTTTCATTCCTGTACGTTTGAAATATTTATACAATTATTATTTTATACGTACTTGCGTATTTGTACGTGTACAGTGTAATTATGTTATGGTTTTCATTAAATTCCGCGAAACATAGTTATATTAAACAGATAACGATCGACCGTCGTTATTCAATTTTTAATTCGACCGTGAATAGTTACAATTTATAATATATAGCGTAAGATAACATGATGGCTGAACGGTTGGAGAGGTGGTGGATTTTTGTTTGGGATTGATTCAAAATAATTATAAAAGTAATTTTATAGTTTAACATGTACATGTGTTATAATTGTGCTTTTAATAGCGACTATAAATGTTTCGATAATATAAATATGTTAAGATCATACGAACGTTTGTTTGATATAACTCTTAGCCATAAATAAAAAATAATTAAGTTCAATTTTACTTTCTTTTACTTTCTTCAATAATAAACACGTACAAACATCTAAAAATAATTATAATTAAACGCGTTATTATATATAAATATACGCGTGGCGATTAGATGTTTGATTGAATTCGTTATTTTTGTGTAGGAATAACGTTTAATTTTTTGCCGGTGAACTTAAAATAGCACAAAGTGTATGGGTCCGATTGATTAAATTTCATAATTTCATTACACACGTCGTTCTGTCTATATTGGATTGTTGGCCTCAAGGTCGTTACATAAGTTACAAGTGTACCATTTCACGGCGTGAACAACCAATAGTCGTGTTGTTCTAGTTGAGTGCAGGGCTGTTGGTTGCAGCCAAGGTCCGTGTTTGTAGAGTACCCGGTGAAATGTTTGTGCGGTTTTTGAGGGCAAGGAGAAATTATTTAGTTTTTTTTTCGTCGACTACTACACAAATTGTGTAATTTCGCTGGACGTACAATTGTATATGTAAAATAATATCCCGGTGACGTGATGAAACTCATTAACTGCTTGTTCGTTAGTGACATGGAAAGAATATAGAAGAAGAGTAAAACTTATAAAAAAAACTCCCATAATCGGTCAGTATTCGATCGTTTTTGTTTTAATTCCATTCTTATTTTATCGCGTTTAGTGTAATTAAAACTTGTTTTATGTTTGTTCTCGTATAAAGTGTTTTATAACGCAATTAAAAATTATAAACGATTCGAACGTCCCTCAAACGTAGCTGTTTAAATTCGTAAATAACTGGAAAAATATTATAAAGTAAAACCAAGTTTGTTCCTTTGTCGATCCTAATGTCTGACGTTATAACCACTTGTTGAAATATGTACATAGAGAAGAAATGACGATGGCTGATTGTATTTAGTGTAGTTAGTAGACCGCGATGATGAATATTGCGTTGATATTACATGTTTGGACGTCCTTCTAGGAATTGAGATAACGATATTGTGTGTTATTTGTTTGTAAGTATACGTTTTGCAAAACTGATTAGAGTAATTAGTGCGAATTATACGTGTTTGTTTGTACAGTCAATTTTATTAACCTCGGAACAGCGAGACGTTTTCTTTATTCTAATCAAAAAAATCGTGTAGTTGTGATACAACGTTTTTATTAACTATTAGTCGTTGAATGATTCGCGTCATTTGTATATTCGATAGTTTATTATGGTCGTCATATTTCGTGAAAATTGATCGAATAATTTAATTAAATAACCACCGTTTTCGCGTACATGTTATGTTTAATTTGATCGAATTTCGTTAAGCAAGTTATTAATTATACGTAAAGATAATAAAGTAGGAAACCACTGGAAATGCGAACCGATTGCGTCGAAAACTATGAAATTCGGATTATGTAAAGAAAATTAGAGCAAAAACGATTTAGAGCGTAAAATATCGCCGACGCGAAGTTAGGCCACATGAAATTTATGTAATGGAGAACTATTCTAAAGTTTTGTAGTAAAGTTTTACAATAATGTGGTAAATCAGTGATGGAGTGCGGGTCATATGTATGATGTACGTGTTGTGCATTGGATAAAAGACAAAACAAAAGTTGTGCACGGAAGAAATGAAAATTATGAAGTGTGGGTTTTGTGATTATTGCGTGGGCGGTCGAAAGCTGAAACTTAAGAAATATCGGTTAGATATTTTGTTTGATATTATTAGGACAGGTAATACATTTGTTCGCTATTAGATCGGGAAAAATTTTTGACTGAAATTTCAAGTAATCGCAAGTAACGAACTTATCCCGTTATATACATATTCCATTTATTTATTGGCAACTTTGAGTTCTGTTATAATAGTTACTGTTCGAATTCCGTACCAGCAAATTGACGTCAACGGAATATAAGTTAAGGTGACGTCGTGGCAAAAGTTAAACGTATGCGACACTCGAAAGACAACGTCGCTGCTGCATCCCTCGACCACCCCTACAACTAATATTAGGAATCGTCGTCGACCGGACTCGTTGGTGCTCGGCGACGACTTAATCATTTCGGGAGATCACGTCGTTTCAAAATCGGTATTCTCTGTGTCATTTGTACGTACAATAAAGACGAACGACAATTTTATTTTCAGACAATTTATCGTTTCCATTTGGTAGAGATACAAAGTAATAACGCAGTATTCAATATCTGTTCTAACGGTATTCTTAGTCGCGTGTAACTCTTGGCTAAGTTTATATTTCAACGTTGTTTGGGTTTAATAATTTATACGAAAACCGAAACACTAGAATAATAATTTCAATAATCGTACCATTATTATCCAATTTATAGCGTTACAAAATTGACACTAATAAACGTAAATTGTATAAAAAAAAAATTTGGACGCCAGCTAGTCGTCGATTCACTACACAATACCGACACATAGATTACGTATCATTGATTTTCTGTTAGTTACCGACGCGTTTTCTTTATTATATTTCTTCCAGACGCTAGAGTTATTATTTTTTGAAACACAAATATAAATTACGTGCTAGACCAATTGGTAAATTAGTTTGAGTAATATATAAAGTAATTGCTGTTTACCGAATGGGCGGTACGTCGCTAACGTACAATTTTACTACTGGCGATTCATTTATTCCTGGCACCACCTTGGCACGTGTAATAATCTACAACGGACCAGTCTGCACCGGAATCGATTTCATTCGACGTTTCCAAATGAACGTAACGCCTTACAAATTCACGATATCATTACTGGGCACATGCCGTCCGACTACTATCGTTTTTAAGAACCGCTTTAAATCGGTATAACCGTGTGCTGTACGTAATGCACGGTAGTTATCCACGTACTTGATAATCGTGATGTGTAGTAGTGTGTGTGTGTGTGTGTGCGTGCGCGTGCCGACGACTGTATACGAATTACAGGCGGAGGATCACTGTATGGTTAAGAAATAAAAGTAGTCATTTTTGTCTTCGTTCATGCAGAAAAAGTTTTACGAAATACACGCCGTTCAGTGTATATTTTTATTAGAACAGCCAAATTTTGAAAACGAATAGAAAAGAACTTTACCCGTAATTATATTTCTTCTGTAATTCATCTTAATAGTTATAAATGAATCACGAACAAAGAATTTAAAAGCGTTTAAAAGTTGTTTAAAGGATTTATTTTTAAAATAAATCGATATTATCGAAAAAATTAAAACGATCGTCATAAATAACGTTTTTCTTTAACTATTAACTCTGAATATTTAGTCATTTTAATATAACGTGTACGATCTTACAAAACGATTTTTCCTATATGAAATACAAAAGTATGATATGTCCCCTTAAATCGTAAACTAATACCTACATTATTTGGTATCGGATAAAACTATGTAAATCAGTTTTAACGAATCGCTGTTTCGTCAATAAATATCCCGTTAAATATTGTCGTTTCAAAACATTTCACTTTGCTATTTACTATAGTTTGGATACGAGATATTAGACTATTACAAACCAACTCATGTTCTGTACGTAAGAATCAATATATTAGAAATCAATAGTGATATACATTATTGACCATGAAGGTTTTTCGCCTGACTTCTGGTTTAAAATTAAACCGTATCCTAACCGGTTCCGAACTGATTGCAAATTAATACTATAACTATAATATATATATACACGTATAAGTATATTCGTGTGTAAATGTTAAGTTCCTTTATATAAATATTTTTTACAATTATATGGTAATATATATATTCCGTTTAAGCTTACTACATATAGGTATTAATGATTTAAGCTGTATTACATGCACGCGTGCGTGCACACACACATACCAACATATATATAGAAAGCGATTATTTTTTAAATAAAACGTTAGCTACGTGTTATTTGCATAATAATAATCATGATAATAATAATAATAATAATAATAATAACAATAATAAAAGAGATGCGTATATATATACACATATATATATTTACAACTGAAATCCGACAAAAGTCACGATAAAAATGTTGCGCGAAATTTGGAGAAGCGGAAAAAAAGAAAAACCGTGTCCGGTAATGAGTTCTCCCTTTATGTAAATCAGCTTTAGAGAAGGTCGAGAGATTGTGATTTTTACGAGTCACGAATGTGTATAAGACGAAGGTCGATTATGTGCAAGACACAAAAACAAAACAAAAGGAAGGAAACACCCTATAGTTTATTTTAAACGACACCGAGTGTTTTTTTTCTCTTGTCATCTTAATCGTCATTCGGATTTTACACGGCGTTTTTAAACTGCAAATTGATATATACGATATATACGTATACGTATATTAGTTTTATTTAATACATATATATTTCAAATGTGTGTATAATTATACATTAATGATGATGATAATAATAATAATAATAATAATAATAATAATAATAATAATATAATCTGACCTAGACTTCATTATCCGGGTTGATTAGCTGGACAATTATTGCGCTCGTGACTTTATCGTGTATAATAACGTAATATTATACCACACGATTGTCTCCCGTTCCCGTAATCGTACATATATGCCTATCGTGTATCCGGCGTTGTTCAACAATATATTGTAATCACGACGTTACGCCGCGTAATTAGTAACATAACGGCGCGGATAAAAACAATAAAGGGGGAGTAGTAATAATGCGGTGTCGTTGTTTCGTTCGTGTATGCGCTTTCGTTGTTCGGTAATTAATCGGTATTAGATATGGTGTCTAGTGCTGCTGATAAAGCAAACACACCACAAAGGAATATCGTGGTAGTAAAAAAAAAGTGTACGCCGCGTAGAAAGGAAGTAGTGGCGTCCACCTTTCTAAGTATCGTTTACGACGTTCATCGTTACTACGGCTCCTTTGACGCGGAAATGGCTTTTAATTTCTGTGACGTTGTTCCGTGTCGTTAATGTCAAAGTAAAAAATCGTTTTCCGACGTATTTTGATCATGACGAACGTACTAACGTGAAAGAACGAACTTTGGTTTATTTTATCGTTCGTCATGTTTAAAGTTTAATGGGAAAATGTTAAAAATCCGTCGACAATACAGTTCGGGTTTGGATTTTCAAATATTCGTTCGAACGATAATCGATTTAGCGGTTTGCGCCATTTATGGTTCAAAAATATCATTGGTAACGAAATGTGAACCGAGAGAAAAATATTAAGTAGACAGTTCGGAAAGTACATAAGCTTAACTCCAACGCAACTATCAACCAGGATCACGAGAGAATTATTTTAACGCAGTTGTCAATAGCGTTGAAAATGTTAATGTTACCTAACCACTTTCAATTATTATTGTGTAATTTGATAAAATTTAAACTATTTAAAACAGTTTTTATATAACAACTCGTTTTTTTTTGTATTTAAATAATATATATAATCGTATAATTTTTATACGATTTAATATATCTATATATATATATATCTATCTATCTACCTATCTATATATATATATATATATATATGTGTGTGTGTGTGTGTGTGTGTGTGTGTGTGTGTGTGTGTGTGTGTGTGTGTTGCAGATTTAGTATTATATAAATATGAACTTTTATTGTCATAAAGATAATTACATTGTCGAATAATGTCATATGGACGTTTTCATCTCTAGATATTGTTGAATACGCTTATATAATTAATCCGAGATTTTTTTATTTAGTGATATAACGAAAACATTTCTCTTAAACGTTTACAGTTTCATGAACATTTTTTATTGTATATGATATTCGCGAGTGTCGATTATTCAAATATTTTTAATTAGATGTCTAGTTTCGCTATTTACGTTACCGACGTATAATGTTCCATTTTTATCGTTTTTATACGACGCCAAAAATTTAAAATAACGTTTTCAAAATATGAACGGTGTATACAGTTTCGTTAACGAATTATTCGAAAGAAATTCGTAAACAATTACAAATTAAGAATACTTCAGAAATATTAATACGTTTATTTTAACGTAAAGTTAATAGTAGAATTATACATGTTGGAATCGGCGCAACGAATATACAATATAACTAATACTTAGAATCAATATATATATATATATATAATACTTGTATAGGTGCCCAACAATCTATTATGAAAATCTAGTCGTTTTAAAAAACCGTATTGGTAAAAGTAGTACCGCTCGATAATTCTGGAAATACCTGTTTTCACTTTCTTTCTATATGGCCGTTGCGTTGTGACATTAAACGTATTTAGCATATACGTTACCGAATTAAATCGATCAAAAGATATCCGAATAAGTTTTATAAATCCAATATTAAGAGTGATATAAAATAGAATGGAGCGTTGTTTTAACGCCATTTAAGTTGATATATTTTGTATTCATTTACATATAGTGATAACAAAGCGTGATTTAATTGTATACATTGTTCGTTACGGTTCTGTGCGATTAAAACGCTACAATTTCATCGACAAATCGTCCTATAATTATTATATAATTCTAGTTGGATATTACTTGTTTAATATAATTTTTGTGAATTTGTTACTACTAAGTGCAGCGTATAATTTGACTAAAACTAAGTCTCGTTTTGTTTATATTGTGCGATAATTGCTTTAAAGTGAAACTTTTCAAAGACTGGTTTGCGTTGAGAAGGTCAAGGTTTATGACAAGCACACGAGATTAATAAAGTTTAAAAATCGCACGTGTTTGAACGTTTTACGTATTAAATAGGTGTGTTTTATATTTTCGTTACGAATCTGTCGTATCAATTGAATTTTATTGAAAAACCGCTGGACATTTAGTTCGACGCACACGGCGTTGTTTTGAAATATTACGCGAAGTAAAATAGTTTGTAATTATGATTTTTTTTTTAAACGACGAGCTTACTAGGATTATTCTAAAATTAAGTTTTTATTTGTATTCAATATGTCTTCGGCAAAGGTGGTCAATCTTCATCATTATATTCCAATATTTATCGCATAAACTCTCTAGTCAGTCGAACGGAAATTCGTTAAATACGTCTTATTTTATAATATTTAAGTACAATTGAGCTCAATATTAAAATTTATAGAAAAATGTTTCGTGAGTTTGAAGTGTCGAATTTTTATTCCAAACGTATTCGTTACTTTTAACGTGTTTAAAAGTAGTATATAACTTTTTTTAACCATCCAATGATATTGGTTTGTGAAGAAAATTTCACTCGTTTTTCACATGACGTACAATTGACACGGGAATAACTTTGATACTGGAAAGTTGGTTAGTTTCTTATGAGTCGTAAAAATTGAGAGAAATATATGAAACGCAAACAACCGAGTAGATAATTTTATGAGTCGTGATCGACCCACTGTTTTTACATAACGAAACTAGTTGTTGTAATTTCATTTTTCGCGTACAATATTTAAGTATTACCGATGACGTGCCTGTAATAATTTAACGTAATAATTCATTATCGATCGTTGAAAGTAAATATATTTTACTAGTAGGGTTTTTTTTTGGTGCCTTATAATTCGAATATGCAGCGGGGAATCGTGTATGATTCGATAGAACGAAAGTCATTTCCCGTTCACATACAGTTCACATTCGTTTACTTCGCGTATAGATCGCACTCCAACAACGGTTCTTTATATATATATATGTATATCGTCTCGAATGTTTTTCGGGTTTCGTCGTGAGGACAGCTTCTTCTTTAACCATGTTCAGGACTACAAGGGACTGGGGTGTGAAGGGTTCCTTTCCTTTTTGATTGTGTAAAATTGTGACGTGTACACGTGTGCGTGTCGGTGTACTCATATTTCGTATACGTGGAAGTGAGCGACAAGCTTTTTTTCCTCTCTTCTTTCACCCGAACAACCACTTCACTTGGACGGATAATTTATCTGTCAGAAAATATATGCCACCCGGTGATATATAAAATTTGTGTGTGTGTGTTTGTCTGATATATATATATATATGTATGTAATATCTGTTCATTGCGCTTTGAGTTGAGATTTAATTTCGAAGGTAAACTATGGATCACGTCTAAAGAGATTTAAGATGTTATACTTAGCGACTGTAAAAAAAGAAAAATACAGACGGTTTGTTGTATTTAGCTCGGGACAATATTTACATTGACTTTGATGATACAATTTTTTCAAATTTCATTTATAAATGTGCGATATTTGTGATTCTATATAATAATATCTTGGGAAAATATTTTGTTGGCAAATTTCACGTTTTTATCTAAATAAACAATATTTTTTAGCACCTTCGATGACAATTTTTTGTTTGTTTTTAACCGAAACATTTTTGCGTATTGTTGACTTTTTCAAATTGTGTTTACTTCCTCAAACAAAGTCAGAGTGTTAATATCTTCATAAATTTAAATTCCTACAAACACTTTTCATTTCGAGAATTGTTAGAAAATGGCATTTTTATTGTTATATTTATTCACTATTAAAATCCCGTTTATTTTATTAATTACCGCTTATTACTCGCGAAAATAAATATTCTAAATTGCCTACGTTCGTTCGAGTATGACAAGTTTTGGCTTTAAAACAGTTTGTAGTATACAATTTAATATAGTAAAAGTGATGAAAAAACTTTAAAACGTTAATTTTTTCTTTTATTTTTTCATAAAGATTAAATGTATAAAATCATATATTATTTTAGTTCAATCCGTAATAATCTTCCACGGTATGTAATACGTTTTTTGACGTTAAATAGTTAAAATAATATATTAAACGTGATATAAAAATCTACACATTTTATAATTCCAACGTACGAAACAAGCAGATTGTTTTTGTTCAAGCTGACAAAAATGTATTAGTTTTTTTTTTGCTTAACCAGTTTTAATTTTAAATGATATACGTATACATTGTTCTAGATGAATTACAAAGGCAGACCACATTGGCAATGATTATTTATATACTTTCACTTTTGATACTCGTCCAACTAACTTATAGGAACTTACATAAGTCATTACTTTGCGCTCTGGATAATGTAACCTTACTATCCTTTCTTAATTATTCACAAACCATTTCAACGTTACTGGCAACATTTCAAAATATAGAATTTTCGATATATTGGCAAACACTCTTTGTTCCACGTAAACAAAAATATAAATAATTTAAAAGACCAGTAAATTTAAAAATTGCAATTAAAATAGTTTTAAGGTTGGTAAACCAAATTGTATTTTTTTCAAGATTTTAATTCCTTTTTTTTTTATTATCACGCGTTCATACTTATTTATTACTCAATATAAATTGGAATTTGAACATCTTAGATTTGGTCGAAATTGCGATTTTTATAAATGATAGAATATTATACTCAGTATTTGTAGTTAAAATTATTTTTGTTTTAATTAATATTTATTTAAATTTTAATATTAAATATTTTTAAGAAGTTATATAATTTCGATACTATATAATCAGTTTGGTACTTTTTAGTTAATGGTTATTTAAGTGAAACGTTATTTTTTTTTTAAATAAAGAGAAAAATGCTAGTACGGGTGGCTTTTGTATGCATGGAGATATGTCTGGGTCAATAGTGGAAAGAATTATTCTAGAAAATCCAAAAGGCAAAAGACTTCTTGGTAGGGCTACAACTTCGTTAGAAATTATTACTTCATATAATGACTTCGTTATTATTATTAATATTTATTATAATAAACCGTTTTAATTCATAACACACACATTTATTAAAATTGATCTTGGTATTAATTTAAATAAAAATGTTTTACTTACAATAGTTCATAATTTTGTTTTGGAATTGTAATATGGTTTTTTTATACTGTAATAAATGTTTAAACGAACTTTCATATCGATTATTTAATATTTTTAATAGTGTTTATTTGTATACTTGTACTCGATAATTTTTGTCGTTAATTTTATGAATATAACTAACTGGTGTATTTAATAGGTTTGGCAGGGCAATTGGTTTACTTTCTGTTGATTTAGTGTTTGTGTGTGTGTGTGTGCCATTTCAAACTGTTAAGTACATCTTAACGAATATTTATAATGTATTTGAAAGTTATACAACAACATTTCTCCTTATTGTTTAACGAAATTAAACGATTCGTGTTAATAAGCTATTAATAATTAACGAAGAATCTATTCACAAATATACACGCTAATGTGCACAATATAACAGCAATTATGTAACATTATGTAATATAATAACCGAAAATATACATAATATACGTATATACTAATATATTATTCGTTATTAAGAATACATTTCTTATAATTATTTTTCGAAATATTTTAAATTGAATTATGTTTACTTCCCGATCGATTATTATCTTCAACTTGTTTACCGAAGTTATTATCGATAGATTTTTTTTCTATGTGATCATTGTAATCTACAGAGATGTTCAATATGACTCTATATAACATTATTAAAAAGAATAAACGAGATGAAAAAGAACGCTTATTATTTAATTTAAAAAAATATTGTTTTAATTATTATTGAATCAAAATATCTACTATTTTATTTATATTTTAATAGGATTAATAAAATCTAATTAAGGCGATTTTCCGCCAATTTTTTGTGTAACAAAATTATATTTTTATTAAATTAAATAATAAATAATTTAATTTTTCGATCAAATTTTATTGTGCACATAAAGTGTTTGTCCATATAGTATTGTAAACTGATACATCTAGTTAACCTCGATCATGTGTACCCATTTCCTTTTACCAAAAAATGCTTTAATTTCAATGCATATATATTTCTATATTTTGTGTAATATGATGATGCATTCTTATGGTGATGCAGTTTGGAATACGTGTGATAAATCATAATAATAATAATAATAATAATAGTACAAACGAAATAAAATAAAATCGAAACGAATGACTCTTTGAATAGAACAATTGCGAATATGTGGAGACCTTACTTTCTCTTTTTTTTAAATCAGTTTTGCACTTTTGCACACTATACACACGCCGTTTTTATTAGTGTATACGTGTCTATATTCCAATGATGTACTCGAATATGTTGATTTGAATAGTTAAAATAGTGAAAATAATATCGTCTAGTTTTCTCTATTTCTATATTATGAAGGGTTTCAAGAATAACAAGGCATAGATTGGATAACTAGTAGATACGTTTTGGAGGCGTATAATAGTTTTTAATTTTTAAGTTAATGCCGGATAATTATCGAAGTTTTTAATTTTTTTTTGTAGATTATAGAATATTTATAAAATTTCGGTTTACATTATAGATTCTTAATGAGCATTGAATGAATTGGGTTTTTTAAATGTAATTTTTTTTTTATTTTGTCCGTAAATACTTTTTTTTAAAAAGCAAGGGTACTCGAATGATTTTGACATGAGTTACGTTCTGGTAGCAAATTTTATCTAGTTGGAACTTTATTTGATGAGTTTTTGATTTTACGGTAGTTTTGTTTAAAGTTATTGTAAAAAAAAAACGAGATAATTGCAAAAAAAACCGGTAAGATTGTCGAAATTTGTATATGGACAATCGTGTTTTTTATGAGTTTAACGTGTAATAAAAATCGCGGCATGTAGTATTGTAATAATATTTGTCACATTCGTTAATTATAATAAGTTATAACCTACTAACCTCGATCTGAATTATTTTTTCGAATACAATAATTTATTGTTGCTTTTAAATCCAAAATAATGGTAAAACTCTAATATTATCGTCGAAGTAATTCACTACAGCAGAAATCTACCATACCCGCGGTTCCCTTCCTTTTTTGACTGTTTAAATTCACACGTATATATATATATATATATATATAATTATATTATTTAGTTGTATAAAAATTCTGAAAGTATTATAGTTAGATTAAATTTTTTTATTAATTAGACATACATAAATGATTTAGGGACATCTAAAAATGTAATGGTGAAATCGTAATTTGGTATTATAATTATGTATGCAGTATAAAAAAGGCTCCCAATTTTTAAAATTTGTTTAATAGGCGTTAAGTATATAGCAACTACAGGACAATTAGTTTCGTAGAAACTAATATTTATTTGAAAATGTGTGGGCGTGGCCGTACGTCTATAAAGGACCTATAAATCTTTGTCTGTTGTTTGTTTTGAAGGAAGTGTATTGCTGTTAATGTCGTAAAAACATAACAAAAGTGTTAAAAGAATTGTAAAGAAATGTCGGTCAATAATTATGTTCCCAAGAATTTGGCTTTCAGCTAAACGCTAAATCGTCTATATAGTAAACGTGAAACTATGCGTACGATTATTAGGTACTATAATGGTACCTACTGTCTGATGATGTTTTAATCATTACACAATGGTCGTTTATGACTGTTATTTATATTTGTCTGTAACGACGTTCTACTTTTGATTTTAGTAGATTGCGATATTTACATTATTTCTTGAACTATTCGTTGTTTATTACGCTTTTGATGGTATCGATATGCTTACTGCTTCATAATACAATTATTAGTGTTGTTGATGAACACGTTAATTCGTACAATTTAGGAATATGTGGAATTTCGTTCTTGTACGAGCGATTACATTTTATTTTCTACGAAATTTTAAATCAAACGAATACGCTATTTGAATTCGTGTAAATCCAGAAAAAAATCTACGCTTTCTTGTCATCTGCACGGTTTTAGTTCTCGGGAACGTAGGGAACTTTTTAAAAATCACAATCTTCACGGATGGGCGTTTATGCATTATTTTGTACTTGAAAGGAAGAGAATAATAGCTTTCACTTTCAATGTACGTTTACGCACACACAGTGCGCGCTACAACTATAAAATATTATATTAATATGTTAAAAGCTACCGTATCTAGTTTGCAACTTTTCCGTGAACGTTAGCCTCAGGGCGCAACAATAGGTTTTGCGGGGCCTGTGCCGATGACTACTACTGTTAAAACCCAAAATTTATTCGGCGTTGTTCCTGGCCATTCAGTCGCGATGTCAGTTCATTTTCCGTTTCATAAACGACCGATGCAATAGTTGCGTGCGTTTAATTTTTGTAATTAAAAGTTAAGTAAAATTGAACCGCACCAGTTGTGTATTTGTTGTTTTAACTTCGTTGTTGTAATTAATTTTAAAAAGATCTGGCGAACCGGCGAATTTACTAAAATAATTCAATTTAAGTTGTCCCGTTGTTTAAAATATGATCTTTCAGATTTCTGTATCTTTTTATAACTATAATAAATTGAAAAGTTGATTATATTCAAATATAATTTACACAGACTGTGTAAATTATTATTTTAAAACTAGCTAAAAGTGTACCCCCTTTGCAACTTAAATGTATTTACTTTTACCAGGAAAGTTAGAGGTATTTTAAGGTCGCATTTTTGTATATAATAGATATTTTAACGCTGTACCGTGCATATCGTTTTTTGAGTCGGTACTTCTTACGCGCGAAGTATTTTAATTTGTTTTGTCACGTATTAACGTATTATTGTACTTGCCATTTGCGTATGAAAAAAAAACCGCGTTTTCGAATATTTATAACGCAACGAATGATGTATATTTTCCAGCGATTTAGTAACGTATTTACGAAATATTGCAAAAATAAAAGAATAAATTGATTTCGTGTCGAATAATTTCGTGTAAATTCGATTACTTTATGTTATACAATTATAGACCATAAACGTACGTTTTAAAATTATCTGTTTCACACCTGTCACTATACACACACGTATAGCATAAAATTGTGTAGCGTACTAGTATTGTATTTACTTGAGCAACTATATTCAAATTACTACTCGGAATGTAGTTCACGGGCATTAAATTCAAGGTTTTGGGAAAGTAAATATATTCGGATAAAATAATTCGATGTACGATTTATACTTTTGTGTTGTCTGTAAATATAACAAGCGTATTTAAGCAGTAAATAATTAATTTTAGTTTACAGGTATTGACGTAAGTTGTTTTTCGTTTTACGCCCTTTAATGTTTTCTTGTACGGTTTTGGTAATTAATATCTTAACATTCGTACAATGTAACGACTGTAAGTGTCGTAATATGTGTTCGGTTTCGCCTAGAATTTTTAAATAATAAGCCGGTTGGTGTACAAATATAAACTACAAAACCGTAACGTATAATTCACAATATTTTCGAACGGAGAATTTACAATAATACTACGTTGTGGCGATTACATAGATCACGTGGCGGCATAACATTTAATCGTGTTTTACAAAGCAATGTACAGATGGCCGACTGGCGTGTTTACAATATTCGGGGGGCGTCCGAACGAAACAATGCGAAACTAAAATAAAACGTATATGCAAACCATTTGTTCGAAAACTTCCTGTTACTATAGGTTGTATAACTATAGTTATATATATAGCTATATATCGGTTGACCTTAATAACAACACTGCAGCACGCATGCTTTAGACGCGTGTTTTCTCCATTTGGATTAATCGTGTTACATAATTAACCATATCGTCGATTGTAACGGACGCGTTAAGATGGTGTTTCCATTGAAACGCGAACCGAATAAATTTTTTAGCTACGTACGAAATACCGATTAGTTGTGGTTGGTGCTCTAGTTTTTGAAACGATCAATTTTAGTGCGTAAATAGTAAACGAATTAAATGGGTTTTTCGTGTATTATATTTGTCCTCTAATCTAAATTGTACCAAAGCGTAGTATTTCGTTCCTCCCTAATTTTTAATTTATTATATATTTTACAATACGCCGGATTCACTTACATCTTTCATTTCGTTTTAGTGGAATTGATATGTCTCACAACAAAGCCTTTTATATAGTTTTTAAATATTTTATTTAGGTAAACGTGTCCGTATCGTCATTCATTATTCCATAAATGTCTAGATTCAACGTTTTAAAATAGATTGTTTAATAGCTATTATTTTTAATATTTTGTAATAAATTATAAAATTATTATTAATAATTTAAATACGCGTACAGATAAAAAATATTTTTCAAATAAAATTAAGGAATATAAAATTATCGGGAAACACACGAAACGTGTTAGCTAAAATATTATTATTAGCAAATGGCAATCAAGCACTCTACTATAGCTCTTAAAAGGATTTTTGCCGATCAGACCAGGAAGTCCGAGGACGTTCGTCCGCCGAAGCTTGATGTTATTTTGTTTCGGGCTATCATCATATACATTCGCAAAACTATGCATTTAATTGTATAGTTTGGTCTAATAGTAACACTACTCACAGGAAAGACCATGGGAAGATACGATATCGCCCCTCCTATAATAATAGAATTATTATTAATAATTTAAATACGCGTACAGATAAAAAATAACTTCCGAATAAAATTGACGAATATGAAATTATCCAGAAATAAACGAAACCCGATAACTGTGCGCAATTTTAGTTAAAATAATAATAAATAACTCGTTAAGAAATTAGGCTATATTAGTCGTATTATTTCCGTAAAGTTTTGTCGTTTTTTACTATATCAACGATACCGTATTTTTTCTAAAAAAATCGCTTCAAACATCTACGGAGTTTTCGCGGATGATGAGCGACGTCGTTTTTGTATTTTATAAAACTGGATACAAAAGGTTTAAACGGTATTTCAAACCCTCGTTTGAGCTGTTTTTGATTATACGGGTTATGAAATAATTGTTAATTTAAGTTGTTCGTTGTAATTATATAACTATAACTGAGACAACACTTTATACAACTCTGTAAAAAGTTTAATGTTATTTGTCCTTCATGTATGGTAAACAACCGAGGTCCTCCGAGTTTATTTGGTTTTAAAAACACGAACTATGATGATGAACTCTTCATATGTACGTTCGACAAACCCACCGTACGGTGTTACCGTTGTCGGTCGCGTAGCTAAGTTAACAGCGTTTTTCACTTATTCAATATTTAAATAATCGCGAAAATAACGTTTCGGTCGAATAAAAAACGATTTTCTTTTAAACGTTTAAATCCGTTTAAACGTACAAAGTATATCGTTCCGAATTTCGATATAGTCAGGAAACACAAATAGGAAATCGTTCGCGGCTGAATGAATCAGATATAACAATCGTATGGATACTCGAAATGTAAACAGAGCATAACCAAACTAGCGATAATGATGACGACGACGACGATGATGATGCAGTTTCATTATTGCTCACACGTTCATTCCTACTCGTGTTATAAAGGTGTAAACACGCGTTTAACGCGAATTTAATTGTATTAAACCGTAGTTTCTTCAAAGGTTTCGTTGTCTAGATAATCTAATTTACCGGTGTTGATTTTACAAAATATAATTATAATATAAATTATAATCTAATAAAAATACGCATTTCTTTTGAATCGAACGATAATTTCTTTTAATTTATATTTACTACTTATTCAATATTTTTTGCTCTCGTCAGTTGCCGTAATTTATTTTATAGTCAATCGTCGATTATTATTTTGTTCAAACGAAATTGTTTGGAAACGATTAAGATTATTTTCTCGTATATAAGGTTTTATAAACAAATTTAGTTTGACGTATTTTCGGCGATTTCGTTTTATTTAAATTATTCGTTACTTTTTCATTCAGAATTCAATAAATTATTCCTGAAATGCTTTAATGGCACCTATAACGTATTTTATATTACCGATTTTATAGAAATTGCACGTACAATTATAATATAAAATACAATAACTATAATTCAATAAGTATGTATATATATATATATTTTTTTTTGTTATTATTTATAGGACTTTTTGAGAAAATATTAGTACTCGGTACACCGATAATTTATTCTTGATCATTTTGAATTTAACCAATTAGTTTTGCAGTTCATAATATTGTTACATATTAAGTTCAATTACATAAATCCATAAATATTTCTGTTATAATTAATCTTATGTTTAAATTATGTTAACTATTTTAAGGATTATTATTTAATTTATTTGACAAAACCAATTCGAAATTATGTTTTAATAAAATAGTAACCAGTTAAATATTTTATGTTTTTATTAGAGAATTTATAAATTATAATAATAATATTGTAGTTAATAAAAACTCGAATATTGTTTTCGGTCTATTTAAAATGTAATATTAAAGAATGTTTGTTTATTTCCACGAACGGATTTAAAATATTGAATTCCTGGAATATAAAATAATAAAGGCATAATAATATAATATTCGACATTTTGTAAATAATTTATGAATTAATTAATCTAATACCTGGGCTTATTAAGAAAAATGTTAAGAATTTAGTTTATTTTTACAATTAATCTATTAAAGTACATTACTAGATACATAATATATATACACGCGTAATGTTAAGAAAATAAAAATGTATTAATAAAAAACGATATTAAGGTTATGTTTTAAAAGATAATTTAAAATTTTTTTTTATCTAATTGTGTTAAATACTATTTATTCGATTAGTTTAATAAATTGACATACTTGTGATTTAAATAGAGATAGGCGAATTATATTTGATTAATTTTAAAAGAAATCATCAATTTCTGGTGTTTCATACTCAATATTTTGACGAAGTTAAATTAAGAAAGGCATGTTTAGCCGATAAGTAACTTACGAATTAGAAACGAATATCAATTTAATGCTGACTTTGAAAGATACAATATAAAGTTAGTATACATCCAGAGATTCTTTGTTGACTATTATTTAATAACGATATTATGATCGTTATAGTTTAATATCTATATTCTTCATTACGTAGCGTCGTTTGACTGTAGAATTGGACGATTTTTTTATCTAAACGCATTTTTGATCATATTTTTCAAATAATTTGCAGACTATAGACATCATAATATTTCGTCGACATACATACACCCACACAAACACACACTCACATACATACGGTTTTTGACGATTGTGCTGTACGTTAATTTAAATATATATTATATTATGATTATTTAGCTTTATCGTGCAGTTGTACTAACCGTATTGTCTGTTGTATGAAATATAATATGTAGTAAACAAATATTTCAGCGAATAGCAATATACTTTAATTAATTTGAAAGCTATTCGTATTAATATGTTTAAAAATGATTCGAATTAATAGGTTTCAACATTTTTTAAAGCAATTTTTATTCGAATACGCCCGATTCTGTATGGCTGTTGAGCATTTAATTTCTAATAAGACAATTAATTTAAATTGCGTTACATCGTTAAATGTTTGAATATTAGTTTTTCACACATACTCACTTGGAAGGCCAAGTGGAAAATTAATAGAGTGAATAATTACGATTCGAAGTGTTTTTATGATGTCCTATGTAACTGTTTATTTATTAAGGATCTGATTACTTTCTAGAAGACATTACCTAAAGTCACGTTTAAATTTGTATTTAGTTTCCAATTTTCTAGATTTTTTTTGTACAGTATGACAAATAATAATCAAACGTATCGTGTAAAATGGTAATGATCTATTTTTTAGAAATACTACACTACCTGTGGTAATACGCGTTTGAATAATTGTTAAAAAATTGTGTATTCTTATAGCTTAAATAATCAATTATTATTGGTGAAATCGAATAATAATTTCACTAATTCTAATTAGTATTAAAAAATAATTAATTACATTTTAATACATTTATTATTATAAATATTACGCGCGTCGATAAAACGCTATATGACATACGATTATAACATTTTTGGCACTGTGCATCTTATAGGTTTGAACTATATATCGAATTTTTTTCATCGGTATTTGCGTAAATTTACGTATTTCATATTATTTAGATTAGTTTAATGATTGCGCTGTATCGATATCTAGTTTTCATTATAATAGACGCCATCTGGTCAATTTTAGAAATTAATAATCGATCGTCCGTTCAATTTATAACGGACGTTAAATGTTTTCGTATTTTAGCATTTGCTCGTTTAAAATTCTTTCAAATTTTGATTTTCATTGAAATATTTTAATTATGTTCATGTTGTACAACAAATTCGTTTACGTTATTCAAAGAATAAAAAACTAGGGCATTTGGAACGAAATTACTTTCGAATGACGGGATATATTTAATTGATATCAAATATAATAAATACGTTTGTACGTTATAAACATTGAAATATGTCTACCCATGGAAATGAATAATTAAAAATTGTTAGCAGCTACCGATGCCCCGCCATCACAGTACTTGTGTCTATGGTGGTGGATTATGGCGAGGCGGTGGTGGGGGTAGTGGTGGTGGTGATGGCTGACGGTGGTGTAGAGTCGCCGCGGAGGTTTGGTTCGGTTATTTTTATTATTTTTTTTTTAATTAATGCGCGGAATTCGGACTAATTGCGGTCGTTTCGTGTGATTAAAGCTTTTGGCGGGATCTATTCGCGAACGGCGGTCGCCAAGAGATAATAATAACAATGGCAATAATAATAAATAAAACTGCACTGTTGCGTGATGAGAGACTTCCGAAAATCCCGAGGCTAATTAAAATCCCCACTCTGTCGTCACCATTGCCGCCGTCGCCGTAAAATATTCAACTTTAGGACATATTCCGGTGCAGTTATCGTCACCGTTGCCCCATTGACCGTCCCGCCGTACAAACGAGCAATTTAAAACAAATTGTTTCTTCAAGTCTCGCGCGCAGGAAAAAAACGCGTTTTCCTTTTGCTTTTAATACCCGGAACCCGGAACGGATAATCGACAACGGTCGCGGCGGTCGTTTTCCAACCGCTGCACGAAATAACCGTTCGAAACAGTCGATAAATATTAAAATAATATTGTGTCGACAACAGGATGGCGAATAAGCAACGAATACGGACGCCGCAACTCGATCAGTCATATTGTTTTCTTTTCGTTGACAGCGGTAAATAAAATTCGTATGCCCGTTAATTTTATGATTTAAATTCATAAACCTCGTCCAATTCCGTCTCGACTTCGGCTATTGGTTTCTCAGAAGACAATACTTATACAATATTGAAAGGATAAAATATCGTTTATTCGACTTAGAGTTTTGGTGACGTTTCGGTAACGAGTCGTCGTATAATATTGTACCGTTCGAGTGTTTTCGGTTGATAATTCCTATGTAAACGTGATTCTCGTACTCAAATACGTGAGCGGCTATAGATTTTTTTTGTCGTCGGGTGTTTTTATTTTTCATTTCTGCCGTAAACAATTAATAATAGTTTTTGTCGACTTCAGTGTCATGTTTGTCGTAAACGATCATTTGAACATATTCCGCGAGTGTCAATTTTCATAATATTGACACGATGGTAGAAAAACAACGATAAATTGATATTACGTAAACGAGTATTGACCAACGTTATGGATTATTATAATAATCGTTATTCGTATAAATATACATATATGTGTATAAGCACAGAATATTATTGGATTTCGTATATTTGTTAGTATCTCATTATGCCCGTATAAATAGTTGGTCCAACGAGCTTTTATCGATATACTGAAATGCGTTATTATAGTTTTAAGTTCTCGTATTAAATTTGGGAAATCGGCGGCGTAAACATACGGTTATTTAAATTTAAATTCGAAAAGGATAATTAAGTTCCCTCGGGTTTGGTGCTGGCCGCCTGGTTTTTGTTGGGATATTATGGATATGGGTTGATCGTTATGCTTTAAAGTTCTCCGTCCCCCATGCGTTATATTTAAATATAATCATAGACAAAGGGTTTAAACACGCAAACGAATACACATATATATGCGCATTCCTTCTGTTTAGGTTGTAACATTTCATTACGTTATACATATCGAATATAATTTATCATTTGATTATTCGCACGTAAATTCGCAACATTTTCCATTCTAAATGCCTGTAAAAATATATCATTGGCCCATATAAAGCGTATAAAGAGGTATAAAAAATAATTTTTTTTTTAATATCGTAATAAAGTTAATTCCAGTTTTCCATCGTCATCAATCGTAACTTTAACTAAAATTGTCGTTAAACATATATATATATATATATATTTTTTTTTTTAACTTTGTCGATATATTAGAGAAAAAACTCGTCAAACTTCAAATAATGGTTAATTATGAGCTCGTACGAACAAAGTAAAACCCTTAGAATAGTAAATATTAATAATCTAAACATTTTGTTATTTGCTGTAGGTCTCCTCTATTTTTTTTTTGGCTTAGTGATTTTTATATGGAAATCTTCGCATTCTCGTTGTCGATTACATGTTTGCGTAATCAATGTTCACGAAAAATAAAAATTTATTTTTGCTTTTGTACGTTTTGGAGTTTTATTGCGTGTTATTTGTGAAAGAACACGTGTATAATCATTATGTAACTACGACACGTTGTTTTATACGCCCCCGAATATCTAATAATAATAATAATAATAATAATAATAATAATACAGAAAGGATGAGAGAGAAACGAGTTGTCATATAACGATCAGTGCTACTTGAAACATCGTTATATGACAGTAAACATGGGAGGTGTTGCATGTTATCGTCCGTGAATGAACCGGTATTCAAAATGTAATCGTTAAGTCAAACATTACATGTAAATTATTGTAAAGTCTTATGTTGCAACGTATTTCGACACCGAATAACATACACATAAATTAAGCGTTAAGTTGAATTAGTGGTGCAAACGGGTTCTTTTAAAATAAAGATGTCCAAAAGAAAACGAAAAATTGGAAAAATTTCTTTTAGCCTGTTACCCTTGTTTTTACGAACCATTTTACAGTGTACAATTAAATTAGTGTTTTTCTATATCTATCTAATATAAAAAAATTTTACTACGTACGTGACTTTTATTATTTACATAAATTTGATACTACAAGTATTTCATGTGCCAGTGGTGAGGTCTGAACTCAACCCCCTTGGATGTGCCACTGAGATAAATATTGTTATACCGAAAACCAATCATGTGTAAAATACAAGACACGATAATATCGAAATCGCAAACTGCAGTTTTCTTTTTGTTTGGATTCCTACTTTAATAGAACTAGTTCGATTTTCGGACATATAGAAATATAGACATATAGAAATCATCACACACACACACACACTAGGTCTGTTAAAAAATTGACCGAACTTTTGAAATTGCGCACAAATTGTTGGATTGATCGTGTTTCCACAAAAAGCAATATCTAGCTATATTATTTTGTAACGAAATGCCATTTGCCGTATTAACCTAGCTCTTATCAGTTTCGTATTAAACCCAGTTGAATAAACACGTGTAGTGACCGCTTTGCCAAATAGGGAAACAGTAATAATAAAAGACTTTTTGGAGTAGCGTTCGAGCGTTAAATTTTGTGTTTTACTTGAAAAATTATTTTCGGAAACTTGGACAATGCTTCTTCAACAAACTTATGACTTAACTGTATGAGCCGTATCCAATGCTACGAATGGTTTAAGCGTTGTTTTCAAGGTATAAACGAAATGCAAAAACAATCGCATACACAGCTTCCAGTCGTCACAGAAACAGAGTTCCTCGGAGCGTATGAATAGTGAAAGAAACGATGGGAACATTACATGACAAGAGATGGAGAGTACTTCGAAGGGGACAAGCAATTTTAATGTTGTATGTTCAGTAATAAAAATTCTAAAACTAAAATTCGGTCTTATTTTGAACAGAGTAGTATACGTGTGTATATATATTACATAAATAATATGGATTATTATGTATTAATTAGGTGACTGAAGAATAAAATTAAAGTCGTCAAGACAAAAGATAAGTATTTTGAAAAAATATTTTAATATTATGTAAACTCCGTCTGTGTTAATAACTGATTATTTTGGATTTATAATAATAAAGTTATTAATAATAAGTTTTTTCTGATCTAAATACAATAAAAGTAAGTTTTGAATTTCGATGAATTTTTATAAGTCTACAATTTACTTACGACGTTAGGTCGTGCGTGTTATTAATTATTTATGCATACGTTTTGTTTAACTAGGCAAAATAATTTTTAATTTTTAAATTTAATAATTTTAATTTTGACGTTATTGACGTTAAAATATTATACTCATTTCTATATATTTGTCTTTGAAGAATAATTTATACTAATAAAACTTATAATTTTAAGTTATATATATAACAATATTACGTCATGTCAATCACGGGGCATAACCCAAATTCATGAAAGTTACCTTGTTTGAAACGTTAAAAGTTAATTGTTGTCATTGCGTAGTTGTCTAATACATTCTCGTAATGTTTCTCAACAAAGAACTTGACCTCGACTTTACTTTGTAGTGTACACTCGTTAGAATTTCACTATGCTATACAAATAGTTTAATACTTAAAAATTTGCCAAATGAAAAGTTTGTTATGTTTTATAATGGAATATAAACATAAAATGTTAGTATATCACGATCTATACGGAATTATTATGAAAGATGTTAATCTTTTAATTTTCTACCTAGATAATAAACTAAACGCAATATTTAGTTACAAAATTAATTACAACGCGTAATTATTAATTTTTAACCTCGTTAAATATGGAAGTGTTCCGTTTAAAAATTATAGAACATAAATACAACTTTTTAACTCGTCGATTTCAAAAACTCGAAGTAAATAATTTATCGAATATAATAATTTTTTGAACAAACGGTCTTTTGATATGAGTTTAGGTTGTTGCTCTGATGTACATTCAATTTTAGTTATTCGCTATTATAATGCTTTTAGTGTAGAATAGAATAGCGAGTACAATTTTTTTTAATGTTACACTCGTACTGGCAACTGGTAGATTAAAACTAAACCTAAAAAAAAGCTGTAGTGTTATTTTGATGAATTTATTGTTTCCCGTTGACTGAACCTAAAATAATTTATGACCTTTCGTTATTAAAACGGAATACGTATAGAAAAAAGTACAGGAAGTATATTTTAATAAATTATTTTTTTATGAAAATAAAATCAATTGTTATAACTATTGCCGAGGTTGGAATACAAATGAGAGATGACGTGACTGCAATAGTATTAAGAAGGAAACAATCATAATTTCTTTCATTTTTTTTTCGTTTTAAAAAATGTCAAATTTCGTCGAAAATCTCAGGGGAACGTGATGTTTTTATTCAATTAACGCCGGCTAAAACATCTCTTGAGAATAATATTGAGACTTCGATATAAATTTGAAAACATTTTCAATATTTGCAAAAGACAGTCGGACACTGACACAGTGTTATTTAAACGATAATATATAGTGAGTAACTCGTTTTGTTGTGTATACACGTTGTTTATTTGCGTTTAAATTAAGATATTTGTTTAAAATTTAATAAACTCTAGACAAATACGGACGATAAACGTCTAAAAGGTTTTCGATTTTGTAATTTGGAATAATGATGTCGTTAATACTTTGGTCAGATCAGGGTAATACTCGTAAATTTGACGGACAAATCGATAAAGGTTTCCTCTTACAATATCTGTGGAACAAACTGTAATGAAGCCAATTTGGGAAGATTATTCGTTTTATGGTATTGAAAGTATTAGAAATGACTATAGCGTACTTAAAGTTTTTGTCGTTATTTTTCCGAAAAGAAAGATACATATTTGCGGAAAAACACCTTAAACACGAATAATAGTATCGCATCGTTCCACAATTTAATTATATTATTTATACGAAATATTTCGCGTTTGTTAAATATAATTAACGAAGCGTGGTAAAAATTATCGTTATTTGTTATAGGCGATAATATATAATCCCGTATTATGATTTATGTACCTCGGAAAACACGATTTAATCGCAATAAGAAGAAACTTTTAGATCTAATGTTTAACTGTTCACGTATTATGTGTGAGAACTTCGTGAAAAGTATATAAACATGTTCGATTTATAATAAAATATTATCTCCGTGTAACTATGTAAGGCGTTTCTGGTTACAAATATTGTAGTATATTTCATCATAAAGCTTTTGCGTCGAAAACAAATTCGATATAGTACCTACAGACCGACAATAATCCATTTAAAGTAATACGACGCTGGTGTAGTTTATCTTTTAAAATACAAAACCTGTAAATGCGTCATCCTAGTAGAAATGCGTCATCCTAGTAGACCCGGAATCGGCTTATAGTTAACAGTCGGGTATAAGTCGTTTTCCGAGTTAAAATCATTTGATGAAAAAGAAACACACGTACGTACATAGATATATAGCGTATAGGTACGAAAACACGACTAAGTAACATGACGATAAATCAATTCACATACATTCCACGGGGTATAGGGGTGTTTCTTTTTTTATAAATCCATTCGTTACTTTATATTAAAAGTATTTACCTGTTTTTTTTAATAACGTCGACGCGATCGAATTTTGAGTTATCACTCGTTGTTTTTCACCCCATATTTCACGTATTCGTATATATATATATACGAATCGTCGTCGTCATTAGTTGTTCGTACGTCGAAAATTTTAATCGTTTAATATTTTATTTTTCCTTTTTCCAATCTACCCGAATTTCACCCCTCTATATTGACCTCGGATAGGATTCACAACGAGCAGAACATCTACGTATGTAATAAACCGTATCGCTGCATACAACAACTCTATCGTCCCAAACGACTGACCGGGCAACAATGATAAACGCCAACGACGCCGGGTCGTAACACTTTCCGCAGCGCGACGGCGGGTTGTGGGTCAGGGATGTTGTTCGAAGAAGTCGCGTCCGTAGGTGTCAGCGGGCATTTATTAATAGTTCATGGTTCGTGTCAGCCGCCTACGAGCACGTCATGTGCTGATCGTGCGCGTGCCACGCGTGTTCGTGTTAATGTAGATAAATGAAAACGAGCGCGTTTCCGGTACGGTTTTCCGATTTAATTGACTGTATATGTTTTCGGATCCAATAATACGATTTTTGGCCCGCGTTTCATTATTTACCGTCTTCGTTTACCTCGTCCCGCCACCACTAATTCACCAGCGAATCCAAACCTCGCACGTCCACCGACCGTGTCAACCGACCGTTTTCACTTCGGTCATTTACCTTCTCGCACACACCCTGCGAATCGTTGTTCGTGTGTCCTGAATAAATTCGTTTATTATCACGGGATTGGACGTTTTTTCCCCGATAAGTCCCGTGTACTACTCGACGAAGCGGACTTTTAATTCTACTCTATCAATTAGTTCCGTTAGTTCTTTATTAGTTCCTAGCGTTTCGTTTAATATTACAGTAAATTCTGTTTTTCCGATTTTCCGATTTCGCTTAACTTTGAGTTTTTAGAACAATATCGTAACGTAAATTCGATACGCCATATTTTCTTCAGGTTACTAACGACGTGCTTAAGTGTTATGTTTCATTCGTCTTTTAAATGTACGTGATCGTTATAAGTTGTTCAAAGTTGCAATTTCTATCTATTTTGTTGCGACATCTTCCCGCGTTATTATATCGTTTTGCCGTTTTGTGTTTTAAATGTTTGTTCAGTAACGCTATTAGAGACGAATGTTTGTATTCGCGTCCTCCCCATTCATTACTAATACCGATTACAAACATCTACAAATATTTTCCAATTAAAATTGTCGAACACAACGTTTTATCGGTTCGAGTTTTTGATTAAGTAGTCCTCCGTTAGTTTTAGTTCTGTTATTGCTCGTCCCACAAAGTTGTATATAATTCGTTGCAAAGCGTATCGCTACCAGTGAGTTTTGCCGTCGCGTCATCGGTTTCGTTTCCTTTACCCGAACAGGAAGTCCGAATTTTTATCGACTCGTTTATTCGTATACATTTTTGCTTTGGAGTCATTGACCGGAACGACAAGAACTGGACCTCGGAGAAATATAGAATGCAAAAAGAATAATAATAATAATAATAAATATTACGTATTATTGTTACGCGTCTGTCGTCGAACCACAATTTTCGTCTGCACGTATTGTCGTTCGTCTTAGCCATCTCGTATTTATTATGTATTATTTAAATCGTTAATAGCGTTAACATTTTGAAGCGAAAGTGGTCTTCAGCTTTCACACTTATGATGACTGTTAAAATACCGTACGCATTATGTTATTGCCTTTAAACAAGCTTACATTTTGTTATCGAAAATGTAATAATGAATATCAAACGGCAACACGGATTTAGTCACAAACCTATGTATCGTGATTAAATCCAGTTGTGAAATCATGTATCTGATTTGTGTTGAGAAACATTGGTCGATATTTCTTTATTTTTGTCGTTATTCTCGAATACGATTGCGAATATTTAATTCTTGTTTTACTTAAATGTAGTAAACGACGGATAAATAAAACGCTTATTAAATTACGCAATTAGTTTAGTTTAGAAAGAAAACATTTTACAAATTAACGTTCCAAAAATACGCGCGTGGCGGTATTTTATTTCGAAAACTCGTGAACAACGTTCACTAGGGTTATTTTCATTTAAGAAAACTAGTTGTAATAATGTTTAACAACGAATAATTTATATCCATAATTTTTAGGGTGGGCATTGCCCGAGTAAATTAACACGATTTTTAATTTAGTATTTTAAAAAAAAACCTTTTTCGTATTGTATTTGGATCGAGTTCTGGTATATTCGCTACCGAATTATACTTTGCATTGACGACAGTTGGGTATTATAATGAATTTTGTTGGAATTCGCGGAGAATTTCTAGCAAGTCCGCAGAGTTATTTTGTTGTTATATTGTAATTTAAAACGAAATTCACTTAAATATTACGGAACCTAGGCATATTGCGGAATTTCGGATTGAAACTTGCCATCGCTGAATGCATGACTGAATGGTATGTGAAAGAACAGCAAATATTCTGGCGAGTTGCGTTTCGGACCGGGTAGTAATAAATGTTGGTATCACGCGAGTCGGGTAGACCGTTTTTATTATGTCAAACCACTGTATCATCATGACTGTAGTCACTGTTTCGACTAACATTGTTGAAGAGAGGGATAAATATAAGAACGTTAGTTTCTCTCTATCATTTTTTTTAGCCGTCACGTATCCGTTGGTCAATGTGAAGTATGCTAACCACGTGCAAGTAAGACTCTTCCTGCAACGTTAACACGTTTTCTCTATTTTCTGCAACGAGGAGGTGAAACGATGAGGCTTAAGAACAGCTTTGTAAGATGTATTTGGTGGGGATTTTTATTTTAGTATATAAATATATTATATACACGTTTGCTTTTATCGTCAGAAGACTAATCGCGTTTGTGTGCATTTTTTTATTAACTTCTAACATTACTATTATAACTCGACAATTATGTTATAGACAAAGAAAAAAAATCATTAAAAATACTAATTATATAGTGAAGCTAAAATAAATGAGATTATTTTGCGAATTCAGAATTAATATTAAGAATGGAGGGAAGATTAAGTGGGACGCTAAGGGATTTTAGGGAATTGAACAGGACTAAACGTTTAGCGTACAAAGAAAGACAATCAAGGTGAATGTATGAGAGATCACAAATACTTTCATTAGGATGTAGATTACAGAATGGAAAATCGGAGGATTTTAAGTATTTATTTGGGACAAAATTTGAAATAAGCGTTAAGGCTTCGATAACGGCATATTAAACACTCTGCTGTAAAGAAAGACGACGAAGGGTGCCGATTTTTTGTAATAGAGACATGTAAAACGAATGACTAGCAGAAACAGGTGAGATTGAACCATCGATATAAACAACAAAATAAAAAAATGAACACTAATGAAATTCGAAAAATAATTTATTAAACGTGGAGTAAGGCATTAATTTAAGTTCATTCAAAGACAAATTTCACGTAATGTCTGTCGAATGTGGTCCAGAGGTTTCGGATAAAATAGGATGAGTTTAAGTTTGAACAACATTTTATGCAATTATTTCTCTTTTAATTTTTAGGTAGACAAGTAGTGTAGGCACATGCATTAAGATATGCAAGAAAGTTAGAAATTGAACACGAGACCCTGAAGATTTCGTAAAGAAGGGATCTCTGTTTTAAACTGCTTCGAAACAGGGAGAATTCCACCAAGGCTGGGAAGATGAGTGTATTTCGGAATTTTGTCTGCCAATTGGAATTGTCGTATTGTCAGCATGATTAAATAATATTGGTGAAGGAAGAGTAGAAATTTGCTAAGCCTAGGGAGGATGTGGAATTTTTAATTTGGCGAGCAAATGATAGTCGGTCGGCTTTTTTAAAATTAAAGAGAGTAGGATTGATTAGGTTAGAGCCAGAAAAGATATTGGATGACGATAGATGAGTGATACAGCTGGTTGTAACGATAATAAAAATATGGTTGTTACTATGAAGTTGGTTTAGAGTTTGCTATGATTCGGATATTGTACGTCATTTATACGTCTCAAATACAAATTGGGAAGTAGCTTCTAAATAAAATACTGAACAAAGAGCAATAAAATGTTCTTCCCTTTGAAATCGAATCAATAAATTCGCACGTTATAACATACACATATTGTTGTTACACCGCGATTCCGATTTACGGTGTTGTTAAATATTTCATTATTCATTTTACCAGTGTATTTCCGGGCGAATAAAATATTACCGTAGAACGTTACTTGAATGTAATATAGGTGTATGTTGTACATATATTATACGGGAAAATGCCGGGAAATTTGTAAAACGTACAAATGTTTATAATTTTGTTAAACATGTATTTAGATTACGGATCTAATATTTTTGTTTCGTTGTGTTTGTTCAACCAAGACTTCCTTAATCATATTAAAGTATTTTTCACGATTTAAATTAATCAAGAGAAGTACTATATCGCGGTAAGGGTAAAACAATTAATTATCAAACGAACGAGCGTGTAATCAAATTCCCATATAGTTCACATTTATATGTTCAACGTTTACGTCTTTAAAACAGTTCTAACCCATTTGCGTAAGTAATTTTTTTTCTGGGAAGCTTAGGTTAGGTTTGGTTGGTTCTTGTTCACAGTGTGTTCCATTTTACTCGAAACGTCTTTTTTACTCAGAACTATAACCTGTATAAGATCTTGTAATCCTTCCCTCACCATGATCATGTATTCCGCACCAATTGGTATTAATACTGAGACGTAAAGCTATACACACACACATTGATATATATATTTTTTTAATTAAACTGTTTTTACAAAGAGTCGCGTTTGAATTTAATACATTATTCATTGGATAATTTTATTCTTGTTATTAAAATATAATACTACAACCGGCGTATGATTTAATCCGGAGCGATTGTATGTACCCGTTATATAAATTATTTAACTGTCGATATATATATATTTTTTTTTTTCCATGAACCATTTCTGTTTTATAGATTGGCAGTCTCGATGGTTTTTACCTTTTCGAACACAAACACGTGCACAAACGGTCGTTGGACACCAGCGATATTCATAACAAAAAGCTCATGGACGAATCAGAGGTAAATGCAACCGTATTATACAATGAATTCGTTTTAATATCGTAATGCAATACGTAGGAGGCATCTATCTGTAAAAAAATGTTTAATTTTACGTTTTTTTTTTTATGTCATTTCACCGAAACCGTTCATTTGTGAAACATTCGTATGTACGTCACGCTCGGTGAAGGCACTCATTAGAGAGTAACTTATATTAAAATATTAAGATTTTGCGCGCGCACACACGTACACACGTTATACGTTTGTTCGGTACGCCATTCATTATTGTCGCCGATTATACACGCAACCATTCACTCGACGCCTCGTTTAATACGATTTAGCGTATAGTTAGGTGGGTTTCAACGCTGTTATCACACACACACGGTAAAACATTCTAGGGGCGGTGTTTTCTGGGTGAGTGAGTAATTTTGTTCACGAGCCGAGGTTAGGAAAGAAATATATTCCGCGTTCCGTTGACGCAACAAAAGTTTTCCTCCTAATTTTTTATCAAACGTATGCGTTTTTTTTTTTTTTTGTTTTAGAGATTTATCTATTAAAGTTGCGTTTTTTAAAAACGATCGCGCTTTCTAAACTTTGACACTACCGTTATTCATAATTAATATCAGCGGTGATCAATCAATTTTCATTATACCCCAATTATTACCCGTAGGCTTGCATGCATTATCCTTCAACGTTGAGTTGTCATTTACTTACATTGGTTCGCAATTTCACAATAGCTCCGCATTGTTAAAAATAGCATATTAATTGTACGCTTCTTGATTGAAATTGAATCTGATTTACACTGTTTCATATTAGAAGTTGTTTTTAATTAATTCTTAGTAAAATAAATGTTTTACATTTATTACTTATTTCATTTATACAATGAGTGTTTCATTTTTACACTTGTTCAAACTAGTTATTAGTACATTACACTTGAATTTTAAACTAAATTCCATTTTAAGCCATTTAAAGATATATATATATATATATGAAATGTATTTAATCCAAGTATATTTATAAATTTTAATAGTTAAAATGTGTAGCAGTTATAATTGCAAGTCATAAATTTTAATTTTATTTAATTATTAATTCTTGGCTCATTTGTATAACGATTTGTATGTCTCGTGATGTAATTAGCGTAACAGATATAATAAAAACTAAAACCATTCTACTTTTATTGAATACGTTTATTTTATACGTTTTTATAAATAGTTGTTATTTAGAAAATTCTACATCCTTTCGTTTTTCAGCAATACATATCGATCTAAAAGTTGCTAAGATGCTTTATTTCTTAACATTTTCGTTTAGATTGACATGTGTACAATATAATCACACTAACATTAGTGTTTTATTTCCTATCTAAGCGTTATTAGTCAAAACGTATCCCCTTTTATTGGAGCGAACTGAAATTGTTTTCCAGTGTTACGGATATTGAAAAAAAAGGGTTAGTCTGAATAGTACTCAACGGAGTATTTATATGTATGCGTCCGTTTTGTGATATAATGTTTACAGTTTGATTAAATGTTTTTTCTTTAGAGTGAAATTTAACGAAACGAAGTGTTTAAAATTCTCATCGTATATTTTTTTTTATGATTCATTTTGTAAGAACATTATTTCATTTTTTTATGTAATCTTTAATTGACATTTAGTTATACTTCATTTAAGCTATACACTTTTAACAGATTTAAAAATTAAATCTGATTGTTACCATTTATGATGTATTTATAAATATTATTGTAAAATCGACACTTATTTATTTATTTGTTTTTGAACGAAGTTAATTATTATCAGTTACTTGTATGTTACGTTCTTGGTTATTTTATTTTTTCTTTACTTACTTTTTTGTCTTAACTTTTAAGTGATTTTTGTATAGTTTAAATTGTATTATTATTCGATATTTTTTTTCAATTGTGGATCAAAAGTTCAACAACTATATAACATTAAATATTGTAAATCGTAAAAATTAATTTTTTTATAAAATAATGCCATTTAAAAAACATATCTGTCAACCATCGTAACAACAACTTTATTGAACAAGTTTAACGTTACACTGAAAAAATAAATCATCTAGTTCTAGTTGCTCTACAGTTTAAAATATAAAAAGTTATAAACTAATATGACGTTTCGTATATAATATAATTTATACTCCGAAAAGAATAAATCATCATATATAGGGGTATATTATGCATTCATTATTGCGTATACATGTTTTAAATATTATATACGCGTAAAAAACGAAAAGCGCGTGTTTTTTTAGCTATTTTTGAATTCCTATGATGATATTATATAATTATTCATCAAATAGTTTGCGTTCAAGTATACAAATTACATTATTTCTCCATTATTTTACAGTGCTAAGTATAGAATATTGGCTAGTTCATAGATGAAACCGTGTTATTACATTAGTGTGTATCTAAAGTCGAGATATATTACCCTCTAGTTACATGCGACGGTTTTGATTTTTTTTTTTGTACGGGGTCCTGAAATTGTTCAACTCCTGCCGCCACTATTTTAAGTTCTGGGTAAAGAGTGAAACGTATTGATTATCGGATAATAACGAAAGTTGAACGTAATTCATTATTATAAGGTATTCGTGTTGTTACAAAATAAAACAGAGAATTAAAAATTGTCAAGAAACTACAATTAAGATCGTCATTATAAATAAAGTATAATATTTATAGCTTAATAAAATATCAAACAATGTAAAAACGCTATATTGTTTATTATTTTAGTTATCAATAAATTATTAGCACATTTCTGAAAGTCATTATTTTTTAGAACCTTTCGGAACAGTTGTACGCAATTGTACGACTTAGTATGAAATCATTTTTTCACAATATCGTTTTTATTGTTCCGACGGATTGTAAATAAAATTGTTCATTTATTAAGGTAAAAATACTTATTTAAAACAATCGCAAAAAATGTTAAATTCAATTTTGATAATAAAACAAAACAATAAAGTAAATTTGAATTGTTACAAAATAAATCACATGTCTGTAGATTGTCTTGTTTTTGTTGATTAATGGATCTACCATTATTATAGTGGGACGTCAAAGTTAATTGGAGATGTACGTACGCAAATAGACTTTAAATCTAAATCCCTTACGATTTTTGACTTTTATTAAAATTTACATTGATGTAAATACTTTTATTTATCTTATGTATTTTTAAATTGAAGAATAATTTGACGTTGACAGAAAACTTAATACTGTATTTGTTTTCAACGTTTAATTCCTTACGTATTACTTATCTTATATAGTTTCTCAAAAAACCATATAAAACATAATTAATTAACCGTTAGGAGTTTAACGTAAATATTTGATATTTAGTATTTAAATTGTAATTCCTTCGTAATTAAATCGATTCGTTTTTTGCATCTAAAAAAATTAACGTTTCGTTATTAAATTGAAATATTTAATGATTTGCCTACATTTACAAAAAAAACTTATTATTATGGAATTGAGCAACCAATTAACATCATTAAAATTAAATTTTATCTATGAGATTCTCTCGGCGCATACGAAACTTCATGTTGATAATTTGTGCGTGTCGACATTGTAATTCGGTCAATACCTGTGATTTTTTAGCGTCCGGTGTATTATAGCTCAGCGATGGTTTCCCAACAATAATTTGCTGTTGAACTCGCAATAATAACCCTAACATTATAAGTAAGCATCGTCCATGTTGTGTGTATATGTATGTATCGTGTGGACAGGTAATAAAGTGGCACGCGATTTGTCGTCGTTCTCGCCTTATAATAATGTACCTCTATTATTTTTCGGTACGTCAAAATCGCCTGCCTGTAGGTCGTACTGTGAGAAATGTGTGTGTGTGTGTGTGTGTGTGTGTGTGTGTGTGTGTGTGTGTGTGTGTGTGTGTGCGCTAGTGAAACAAATCGACACATTTTAGATTTTAATAATCATAATAACAATACTTTAGTAGGCGGGGGTCGAGGAGCTCAAGAAAACCTTTTTCGCAACGTATATACACCTACCACCGACTTCAGAATTTGATCGTACCAAAAATGAAACACAGCTATTGGTTGTACACTTTTTTACGTTTTGTTGCTGCGTTATTATTATTTTGCTTCGAGGGATTTAATTAACGCTTCAAAATGTTTACTTTCACCCCTATATACGGGTCTGGAGATACAAGACGAACATTGTGATGTTTTAAACAAATCATTTTTGGCAATTTCTCAATAGCCATCGATAGACCGCGATGGACCGTTTAAATGGTAAAATTTATTTCGATGTGGATGTTTTCGTTAATATTCGTATTAAAAATTAACTAGCCTAATTTTTAGAGCTCTTATAGGCGTAACAAATGACGCTCGGTTCCAGTAATTATTCGATTTTTCGGAGCGTATGACCCCGTTTAATGTGTTTTCCACTGCACATCGTTTAACGAAAATAAAATATTGACTTACAGGTCCTTAAGAGAATTTTCGTTACGTTGAAAGAGTATATCTTTTTGATATTCGATTGTTCGTTTCTGATTGGTGCGAAAACTATGTACATATTGCGTCGAAAGAATTATTACTTAACATAGCGTTTCGTCGTAATAATAATTCCGAATAATTTTATCGAATTCGAACGTATTTTCAAGGCATCATTTGACAAGAAACGTAGTAACATACAAGTAATAAATAATAATATCGTTATACGAAATTTGTCAAGTCTCATACGCGAATTTTCGAATTCTGGATAATTAATTATCGCGCTATATTTTATTTTTGATCGTATACTTATTGAATTGTAATTATTGTATTCGACGAAAATGACGTTAAAATTTTTTAAGCGCTTTTCAAAAATTACGAATAAATTAATATCTTATTTCTCGAATTTAACGGCCAAACAAATCACGTTTATAGACGTACGTTTCGCTCGTAGCACGACGTTACGATTTTTTTTGGCTTACATGGACAATATTTTACGAATTATTTTGTTTTTATCGTACGAGATATTAATATATAAAATGTATAAGTACCAGGACTTTTGGAAATGTCAACTATGTGCATAAAATAATTATAAAATTCCGATAAATACGGATTCTGAGGGGAAAATTAAAATCAAGAACGTTGGAATTTGTTTCATTGTGTTCAGGTGCCTCGAAGGGAACACTATATCCATATGCATTATAATCATATTAAACAATAAAGGACATATTTCATTTTACCGAACGTGTGAAAATATTAATTTTGAGAAGTCGCGCGTAACATAAATAATATTTTTAGTTTATAAATAAACTATCCGATAATATATAAAGTATAAATTAACAAAGAATTATTTGTTTTATTCATAAACAAAACGTAAACTGAATAAAAGATTTTTAGATCTTTTAAAAACATATTTATTTAAATATCTGTTTATCTATTTAAACATAAATCATTTATTTTTGGTGAATGCGATCAACAAAAAATAATTTTTATATTATTGCATACTGGTTTAGATATCTATAAAGAAATGTGACTGCGATGACTACGTCTTTTTGATACTATCATTGGCTAAATAATAATATGTTTCAAATAAAGAGTGAATAATAATGCGGTTAATTTCGTAGAAACGTTAAAATGATCAATTTTATTGAAATTTTCGAAATCCGTTAATCATTGTTAGTCGAATTTCGTAAATAATATTATATTTTTATTAACTTTATATAGGTACATACATTTCCTATGTACGTTTTAAATGTTAATTTTGCCATTTAAATATAAAAAGAGAACGAGTTTTTGGTGTTAGGTGCACGTTTCGCTTCGTTTAATCAATTTGGAATTATCTCGAATTGCATTACTCTATACGAATTCCTTTCGTGTGTTTAGAAGCGCTGATGTTTATAGCCAAGTCTGTATTAAAGTTACGAACTTTAATTTATCTACTACCAACTATCGTATTGTTTTCTATTTCAAAATAATATATTTTATTTTGTTTACGTAAAATTATAATCTATAAGTTTAAAAAAACACGTTTGCCGAAATTAATACATAATATATGTAAGACTGCTTTCGTATATGCTATTAAATACGTCAATATCAAACGTTTATTCGAAATCCACGATTGTCTGTTTTTAAATTAAAAACTATCGTGAATAATACTACGCATACCATTCTCATATTTCATTCGGTGTAACCGATTAAATAAACATTAACTTATTAAATTTTCGATAACTTACAATTTTGTGAATTTTTCACACCGTTTGATGTTATTGTGAAATGTTTATATTATTTACTATTTGGTTTACATTTAACGCACTAACTTAATTGGATATGTAACGATCTATATACGTACGCTTAATAATTATTTAGGCATTCGTATTTCCTAAGATAACTGTCTGATTTTTAAGTTCTAAGCGAAACGAAGAATATATTGGTTTCGCAATAATATGTTTTTTTTTAATTATTGTCTGTGAAGGCTTTTTCGCGTACAGAGAATGTTTGGATGGTCTTGACGTCCGTTACGTTCCGATAGCAAATAATATCAAGTCGGTACTCTATTTGATATGTTTTTCGATTTTTCCAGTAGTTTCCTTAGGGTTAGTTAAAAGACGGAAAAGCTTTTGACATTTTCGTTTAGGATATGAACAATTTCCAAATTTTTTTAAAGTTAAAAATATAATATGAGCTTGTAATTATGTAAAATAAATAATTTAAAAATATTTACCCTATTCGTTTATTTATGAAACACTACTCGTGTCTATCAGCGTTATTTTCAAATATAACGATTTATCGTTGTTTCCAAATTCAAAAACATACAACTCTAATGTCTATATTTAAGTGTTTCACGTACAACATCCGCGGCTCGCTAACTTCTTTTTAAGTATATACGTATTTGTTATCAAACCAAATTATACGTCTTTTACTTTAAAACCATTAAAATTCTATTGAAAATTGTATACTGGAAACAAATATCGTTGTGCATTATTACTTTTTGCCTATAATATAAGAATAAAATGTCGGAATAAAGTAATCAACTTTAATCGTTTAAAATGATACGAAATATTTAGCGTTAAACATATGTACAATATTAATTAAGAGACAAATGTGAAATAATGTTATAAACGAAAAATAAAAAGTTAGCGAATATTTAAATTAATCATTTCCATGCCTGCCGTACGTGTATTAATGAATTCGTGTTAATTATTACAAATGTGGAGTTGACTTATATATGTATGGTTTTTCTGCCGTTGTCCCCAGTGGTTGTTCTCTTTACTCGTCCGCTTATTAAACAAAGGGCCGTTTTTTCTTTTTCTTTTTTAATTTTATTTTTGGTAGAAACATTAGCCTCAATTGTAGTTACATACTGGAGGTCTTATGAATACTAAGCGAAAACGTGTGCATGTATTATAACGTCATTATAACTGGAGTATAAATAGAGGTATTTTTATGGGACTATCCGTATTTCCGTCTGTTGTTTTTTTTTTTATTTGGCTTTTTAAACTTATATATTTAACCTGACCTTTTAACGTTCTAATAAGGTTCTGGTAATTAGAGTTTTAAAACGAATTAAACAGATGTTTAATTGTTTTAAAACGTTTTAATTATTTAATCACGACCATAACGTATCTATATACTAAATGAGAATCAAAATGTTACAAATAATAAAATATTATTTATTATTTCCACGTTTGAAAATAATTAACGAGTTATCAGTTACTTATCGAAGGTGGTTAGGTTCTTAGAAACATTATGAACCTGGGCATTGGCCGAATTCATTACTTAATCAGCTATAATAATGGAAAATTATGTTAAGCGTGTTCTGTAATATCTCGAAACGAAATTTAGTTATTAAAGGTGTGTTGTATTCAACATTTAAAATATCTTAGACGACTAGATTTAGGTAACAGATGACAGAATCAGTAGGCGAACTTTTTTAAAACTATGAACATTACATTTTTAATCGATTACATATGTATTATATCGTTCGAAATATTTTCACATTTAAGATTTATATTTGGTATCAAAACGTAGTGTTTTAAACAGATTCGTTTTTAAAGCAAAGAACTTTTACAATATGTTAATATGTTTTAAACGTTTTTATTCGTAAAACATTTTTTTAAACATTTATATAAGCGTAGTAAATTATGAAAATTAAAAACGAATAAAACGCATATAACTTTGAGGAATTGAAATTATATATGCCTATTATTTAATGTAAACGAATTTCGTGTAGTTTACTGAGAGAACGTTTTCCGCAGATGTCATTTCGTCGTTTGTAAATTGAAGTATAACCTAATGCTAAATCCGGATTAGTATGCAATGTTTTGTACGTTTATAAAAAAAAAATCTTTATTACTTTGTATATTAATGTTTAATCAAAAACAATTTTGGATAAATTGATACAGTGGTGCGTTATTAGTATACCGCTAAGAATGTAATTATAACATCTAAATTTTCAAAAAAAACTTTATTTTTGTTCGTCACTCCTTCCAAAGTTAACTGTTAATTGTTCTGTAATTATATACCCCGATAAAAGTTTCGTACCTTCCAATTTCATTCCTTGTTGTATTCTTCATTACCGTGCATTTTAATATAAAATGTATTTCGTTCATGTTCATTGGAATCCAGATTTTGGTCTTAAACTTGTAAGAAGTAAGAACGTCTTTTCAACAAATTTCAAACGAATTTTCAAAATTTAATAAACAATGAAATATTTGGTTTGTAAATTTAAAACCGTTAAAAATCAGAATTTGAAATTACTATATTTAAATTGTAATAATAATTTTATTTAGTTATAAACTACATTATAACAAATTATTATTATTATTTAAGTATATAGTATTTTAATTTTTACGAATTACGTAATGCTTTTAAAATTATAGTTATAATGTCAATAACATTTTATAAGTATTGTCTTTTACATTTTTCTGCGACACTAAAATATTGTTTTCTGGAACTCAAGCAAACAAGATAGTTTTATAAAATTTTGCTTCAAGATAATTTGATCATGGATAGAAGATTATGTTTTAGAGAATTGTATACTAAAATCATGTGTATATATATATATATATATATATATATAATATTGACGAGATATTCTACTTGGAAGTGGTTTTTTAAAAAACCTCTAGTTTAATATTTAAGGTCTTTATTATTTACAATTGGGTTTTACTACTGTTCCTTGAATTAAATATGTTGTTACATACGTATTTGATGAACTCAAATTACAAATAAATATTACGAATTGAAAAAAGTATCGTACATCCTTCTTTACAGTTATATTTATTATGTGACTTATAAACAATTTTTGTATCATTGTTAATAAATCACATTAATTTATATTTTATGAACTCGTTATTTTTGGCTTATAATTTAGTGTAACAAGATTTCATATTTTCACTTTGTTCAGTAGTTTAAATAATGAAGTTTAACGAAGATCGTGTTTCCTTTCTGTCTATTTTTAGTATAAATCTTGCTTGACATGGATTTGAAAGAATTCGATAATGTGTCGATAGTTTAGAATATTTTAAATAATTGCTCTGTATTTGTAAACCGTAAACAACATTTACGGGGAAATAATATTTGTATTAAATTATAGCGTTTTGACTGATGCTCGAAATGAATACTGTAATTCGAATATAAATTATTTGTTCAAAAGCACCTATTTAATTATATACTATAGTACTGTATATGTTCATTATGTTTTTAGTTATAATGAACATAGATTTTATTTTATTTACGGTTTCGTTATTTATTGTGCAAAAAAGAAATATGGACTATATTTTTTTATTCTATTTATGCCGAACTAACAAAATACAATAAGATATGAAGTGCTTTTATTCCGATGAATAATTTACAACCGTTAGTGACATATGGAATGGACAATGAATTCCAATTAAATATTAGTGTTTTTCTATTGTGTTGATTCGCGTTTAAAAAAACATTGTGTAAACTGACGGTGTATTTTTCGTTTTGGATTTCCAAAATTGCTCTTACCCTGACAGGTGATACCCCATTCAAAAAAAGATCGACGGTAGCCCATTATGCAAATTCTTTTCAAAATGATCCCAGAAAACACAGGAACACGATTGGCGATTCTTCTTCTTTCCTCTCTAGTTCTCTTTCCCGTGCCTCCGTTTTTCACTCGTATTCTATCTCTTACTCCTTTTTTATGTACGCACACAACAAAACGTTTCTCATTCAAACACAAATACTGCTATAGGTTTCGATAAAAGTATCCTTTTTTATTTCCACAAATCGTCCCAGCTATTCATCACTCGAGGAAATTTGTATACACTGTTTTTTTTCTTGTTATTTTTTTTATTTTTGTTTTATAAAAGCTTTCTACGCAATCCATCTTGTGTCTCAAGTGACATTTCGTGTGCTAGGTGGAGAATGTAAAAATAATATATGTAATTCACTGGCGAATCACTACAAAACTGTTATCAGCACTATACATTACACTGAATCATTCTTTCAGAACGTACTCGTATGTTTAAAACACGTAGAATACTTGTATGCTTAAAATACAATTTGTTGTTGATACAAAGAAGTGTGCCGAGAAATTAAATTAATATTCTGTTTTTACTTTCATTTGTCTAAAGATATTCTTATGAACTACAACATTTACGACTTATTTCCATCATACCTGTTGTCTTCAAATAGTGAAAATCTAGGATAATAATTTATATTTTAACTGTTTTATTTCATGACTGTGTTCGTTAAAATACATTACTACGCTACAAACGTTGTAGAATTAAACATTTCAATTGATCATATTTACATTTCTTTATTTATATTCAATACGAGATGTAATTAGTATTATTTGGTAAAAATTTAAATATTCATAAATCAAATAATTTTTATTCAAATGGAACTTTCAATTATAGTCAGTGGTGTATATTATTAAATGTATAAATAAATTGATAACAACACTACACAATTGAATAGAAAGTAATGTATATTTTATTTGTTTAGAACGTATACACTTTACGTTTTTGGATCACGTACAATTGATTTAAAGATATAAAACATTGTTTTGATATTACTAAAGCATATTTGTTTATAGACAAATAACTACATATAATATATATACCTTTTATATATACGTATATTTATTGTTTACATATTTTTGAATATAATATTTACATTGGAAACATTTATTATACGTTTTGAATTTTGAATAGGATGAGTCAGCTATTGGTTTTGTTGCGATGTTTCCTTTATAAATTCTCGATTTTCTTTAGTTTCGTACAATAATATATCGCATCGATTTAAAAGTATTACTTGTTTGATATCTGATTTTCAATTTAGTATAAAAATACTTTTTTAAGTAGCAAAAATATATAAAGTTGATTACTTGATTCTTATATAGAAAGTAAAATCGGCTTTTGAAATATTGCGTATATTTATTCTTACTAAAATACAATTTGATATAACGTGAAATAGATAATATCACATACTTTAAGTATAAATATTGTAATTCAATAATCTGAACCAAAACTTCCTTTTTAAATTGACATAGCCCTTGACGTAATTTAATTCTTGTTTTTCTTTACAATTCCTTAAAATTCGGTAAAAACTCGAATTCACTTTTAGTTTATTTTCACACCATCGCCAAAATACTTAACTTTAAATTGAATCCGTTATTTGTTTATCTGGATATCTTGTCAAGGTATTCATTTAACATTACATTTTCATTAAACATGTAATGTAATTCGAATTTTAAGTTTGAACGCAATTTATTATTACAAAATACAGATATTACTAAACAATATACGTATTCCTGTATTTTATAACGTTCTTAACACTTTTTATTCGTAATATAATTTCACGAGTTTAATATAAATTGGTTTTATAATCAAAATTTATTTATGAGCAGTTTACACGTTATTGTAATATAAAACGAAATACTTAAATTTAAATCAAATTCTAATGAACTCTATTATACAATACAACACATTATTTTAAAGCTACAGATTTAAATTTATATATCTTTTCTATTAAATCAAAATATTACAATCGTGTATTTTTATACCTTTTTCGTATATCTTAACATTTTAGTTAAATTGTGACGTAATATTTCGTTATTATTATTGTTTTACACGAATTTAAAAGAAAACCCGTTTTTTATAAACGTACTATTATAATATTTGCAAATATCTGTATTGCATTTAACTATTGAAACATATATATTTTCTTTACAATTTCGGTATAAATATAAAACCCGTTGGTCTATTATTTATTCGGCCGGAGTTTTATAGCTAAAAGCGTATCGTGGTCAACCGACCACGTTTACACAATAAGGATAAAGACCAATGTACACCATAGTGAAAGACAACAAACATTTTCTACATCATTGCTCACCCTCTATACAAGATAAATACTATCTTTAAACTGTCCTCAATAAGATTCCTAAGTTCCCAAATTATTTAGACGTGTTATTAATAAAATGGAAGTGTAATACGTTCTGACGTCAATTGATTGTGCAATACAATGTAAAGTAGTATAAAAGCTTGGACGTAAATAGAAGCAAAGTTCTTTACATGTATAAGAAAAACCTTTTTGAGTGAGATAAAGCGATTGTGTCTGCCCATCTACAAAAGAGCTCGTCGTCACATTTTCCCATTTTCTTCTCCTCTTTTTTCGTCAGTCCAAATATGTCCAATTGGAGGGAATTGTCTTTGATATAATAAATTAATGTCATCAGTTCGAAAGCGGTTTTTCTTTAAATTCTTTTCCGGTGAAGCTATGATCCGACGCGGTGTGGGAAAAAAATCTGCCAATACAAAATCTCTATAATTAATGGCCATCCATTTTATACTCCTTGTGTTTACGATTTAAACAATTGCTTGTTATCCGTATATATATACATATATATGTATGTATTTATTAATTGAAAAGGAAAAAAAATAAAGCTTCTTTGGAATATGTTTTCTTCTTCGGTATCCGTATTAACTTTTTATAGGATTTTATTTTTCGTTATACATAGCTCGCCTTACACGTAATTGTACGTATATAATAAAATGAAATTGTTCCGCGTTTCGTAGATATTATATGTTATAAAAACATTAATTCAAATATTTTCTAATTACTTTTCACCGTTCTATTTGAGGTTTTAATTTCTAATTTTTTACGTAAACCTTGTTTTTTGATTTTATAAACTTATAGTAACATAATACATATATATATATGTATTATTATTATATAATATAATTATATTTAAAAAACAGACGTGAGATAGCAAAATAAAGACTTTTATTACTATTAATTACTATATTATAGGCAAATTAACTGGCCTACGCCCGGTGTCGTAAGAATTTAATATCCCTGAATCGTTTACCGTTTTCCGTAGTAAATGTCATTGGGGTTTTTTATAACTGTGGATAAATCTTTGCACTAGCGTGTTTTGATCGTGGTTTAGGTAATAAAAACTTTTTTTTATCCAGACAAATATATATTTACTAGGAAATATTTACTTCCTTCAATAATATCCAAGTAAACATTAACTCCTAGAATTATTATTCCTAAGAAACGTTTGTTGTTAGTCAAAAAGATAATACTAACCAAAAGTAAACAATTAATATCGTCTGCAGGTTGTTAGATGTAAACTAATAATTTTGTCTGAATAAACACCCTACCTATCATTTTCATACAACGTATCCATTTATTTGTGAAATCATTTACAATCGCTTAATTCGTTTTTTTCTTTTACTAATTAATTTTTAACAAAATTATACTAATGAAATTAGAAACTCGTCTATCATAATTATATATATTTGTATTAATATATGGAACCTCTATTTACTGTGGCACATCGATACGATTTTTCGCATCGTTCGACCAGAAATACGTACGTGCTTCCTTTCTTAACTATAGAACAAAGAGAATTATTAAATTGGGTAAGTTACAACTTGTGACATTTTTTGTATTTTAGGAATTTGAACTTGTATAGCGTTACTAGGAGAACGTCCAATAATTTATTTATTTAATTTAAGCATAAATAGCTCATCGAAATGTATATCTACCGATTAATTTAAAATTAAACAAACAAATTTAAGACGATATTGATAGAATATTAATATTAATTTCAACGAAAATGAAATTGAAATAATATATTATCCGTACATAATATATGTAAATTTGTTATATTATCGAGAAAAATTATTAAACGCTTTAACATTTTTTTACTTATCTATATATTTTATAACATATTTATGTTTGATATATATTATTTGTGACGCGTACGTTTTATCGTTCGTTCCAGTTTCTGATAATGTGATACTCAACGACTATAAATCTTACCAAAAAGATAGCGAAAAAATAAAAATGATTTTATGGCGATCGTGTAATAATTATTAAGTTACGAGTTATCATGGGAACAAACTGACGCAAGTATTTTATTTGCGATAATTTATATTCAAACATAATTATATTTTTATTTCCATCTTCTCGTCCAAAAATTGAATTTAAATAATAGGAAATTGAAATTACGATTGCCAAACTCTACAAATATCAAATAGGTTTTTATATAAATATAGTTTATGTTTTATTCATTGACAAATATAAATGAAGAAAATTACTAATTTTTTTTTTATATTTAACGTTTCATTCCATTAAACACGTACTTATTATTAAAACAAATTTATAAAAGTTAATTACTTTTTCATAATATTTATACGTATACTGTATACATTGGTTTGTTTTAATTTTAATTAGAAAAACTGAAAAATCTGCTTTTTTCATGTATCATCAGTCATCATAAATAAAAGACTGACACATTTATCATTTAGTGTTGTCCTAGTCGTTATACAGTTGGATATTCAAGAATTTTTTAGTTGGATTTGAAACCTGATATTCAATAATTTATTTCACGGGTTTTTCATTTTAATTTAGGTGCGTCATTAAAAATCCGTGTCGTATTGCTTTTTTTTGATGTATACATTGTATTGATTTTCTCCCTTTACCCACATCCGTTGTTTGGTTCATAAATCACAAGCTTCTCCGCACGTCGACGTATGTGCGCAAGGATGAATTTATGAATCTGGTCTTCAATAAACTGTAAAAGACTGCTACACATTAAACGTTTTTAATTTTATTTATCACCTTAGAAAATGATTACTGAATAGTAATTTTAAATATTGTTCTTCGTCAAGGGGTTTTTCGACGACTTACGTTTATTAAAAATTTTTTAAGCTCACATTAATGGAAAAAAATTAAAAATTAAATATTATAACTGGATTGTTAATGTGTATAACACAGCTTCTTGTATATTATATTATGTATTTCTACATATCAAATTGTGTTTTTAACTTAATAGTAATTTTCGGTTTTATTGTCTTTGAAAACAAAATTGTTGAATTTTTTGATTTTTGAAGGGTTTCTCTATTTGAAATTAACGACGCGAAATATTTTTAAACACAGATGTATTTGAAATAATTAGGTATATGGTGTAATCTTATAAATATTTAAGCGAAATGTTCTATAGTAAACACTATGAAAACCATACTGTTTTTTAATGAGTGAGAAAAATATCTATTTGTTAAACATTAACGCGTAAACTAAATAATTATTTTAGTATTTAATTTTTATATCAAATCGCATTGTCATAACGCATAAATCGCAAATGTATTATATATTTTATTGTCGTTAGTGTACAATATCTTAAAACACATTGAATATAAAAACCTATTACAATATATTATTAATTAATAAAAATGTATTTGCCACGTGTTGTCTCTGACAATAATATATACATTTATATTCGTAAGTTTTGTAGGAAATTGTTCACATTAATAGTTACGATTCTGCATAACAGATCGTTATAATTACGTTTAATATGCTTATTTCTTAATACACTTCCGAATTTTTCAATATATTCTATTACTAAAAATTATTTGGTACGTTTTAATAAAACATAAAAATGAGGCACCGCGATAACATTACGAGTAATTTTTATAATTTGCGTGTACAGAACGTCACATAAATACATAACAGTAACCAGTACTTAAGTCAAATCAGTAAAAATTATAGGGATATTATTATTACGCATGTAAAATTTCATTAAATATATATATACATACTTACGTTGTATTGTAATTCTAAAGTAAAATAGCTCTTGAGTTTGTCTACATGAATACGTCTACGCAAATTTAAATGAAATAATGTATTTATTTATGAGATACACTATTATTTAATTAAAACCAATTCGGTAAATAATTATTGTTAAATAATTACGTTACTGTATATTAAAATTATATGATGGTATTTATTAATATTACACGCACTTACTCTTGTAATTACTAGGTTTTTAATATTTAAAATTATTGGTATTCGAGGTAATACGGGATTCGAAATAGAAAATAAAAATATTATTTTCCGCGCTACAAAAATTAACCCGTTTACACTTTTGAGCTAACATGGTATATTAATCTGAAATTGTGAGTGTATTATTGTAAAACTCACTATAACTAATCGTATATATTAAAAAGATAATAATTTTTGAATCATTTTTCTAAAAAAAAAAGCTTTATCATTTGAATTTCTATTGGTAATTTTTATCCTTTCGTCAAAAGTGTTAAGTATTTGAGTAAATAATTATAAAACTGCAAAGAGTTTATGTTAAATTAAAGAGTTTAAGTCTTTAAATATTTTATGTTTTATACGTTATTTTTTTTGTTTATACACATGAATGTACACCCATTGCCTATGTATTTCGCCGTGTAATATTGAAATAAAACTAACATACTTTTCATTGATTTTGTTGAAATTAATTTTTTAATACGACTAACTTATCGAATTCTGGATTTATATTTTGGAACTTTGATAAATTTTAGTTATAATAATATAAATCACTTACACTACATTGAAATACTAGATAACACCATTTTGTTTTGTCGAGCAATTATTTTATCTGGCAAGTTAATTATCGTTAATATTATTTGTATTATTTCCTTATGGATTTAAAAGTTACAACCTCATAAAAACTTCCTAATTGCACGATATTGTAAAGTAATTTTAACAAAAAAACGTTTACAGTATTTTTACGCTTATCTTCATTAAAACTTTAATATTACGAAACTTATTACATATCTCATTTCTAAACAATTTTCCGTGATATAATCGATTGTGTTATTTGTCTAACAAATATTATAAATGTTGTGGTTACGAACCAATTGTATTTTCGAAATAAAGAATCAAATCAATATGCAGATAATGTTCGGTTATATTTAATGCTAAAATTTAGATCATATTGAACGCTATAAAGGTCGAATGAATACGTGGTTCGAAACGTTCATATTTTACTCTCTATTTCGACAAATATAAAGCTTGGGAATATACACTAAAGAGCTCTTACTTGGAATAAATTTCTCAATGGGCATACTTTTTGAGAACTTTATACTAAACCTTTACGGATATTATAATCAGGCCTAGCCAATTGACTTTATCATATATTAATATTATATATATATTTGATCGGATTATTACATTTAGTATTGATAGTTAAGAGGGTTTATAAGTCATATATACGCAGATAAAGTATTTTAGATCATTCGTACGTTGAAAGTAGAAATAATTTGAGTATACTTTATTCCAATATTGTATTAAATAATAATTATATTATTCAAAGTGAAATATCGTATTGAATTATCCTAAGTATGGTATAAATTATATTATATAAAAATTTGAACTCGTTTATCGACAAAAATGTATTTTATTTTAATATATCTTTCCTTTCATCGTGATATAAATTAAAAACGTATAAGCTTATAAACAGTTATCTTGATATTTTGTACGTTTTACTTTTCATGTAATACGCCTATGTTTCCTATTTACACTAAAATATTAAGTGCACTAACGGTTTCATTGATAAACTCTATACACGCTATCAAATTTTATGGTTTAAAAATAATACATATATATTCCTGGATATAGGTGGACTGTAATCTTTTTAGGTTTAGAAAATCAAGTAAAATTTAATGTATCTACTGACATAACCGATGTAAATTTACGAACAAAGATATATCTCGCAAATCCAGTAATTTTATAGAACTACGTAGTTTAATATTATAAAATCATTACAGCCGATGTAGACAATCCAATAATTTTTCTATTAGAAACACGTTCTATAAAATAATCATTAATTACTTATAGAAAAATTATTCAAAAAAAAAAACATAACCTAAATTTCATATTATTTATGGTTTTATATTTTAATTGTCATTTCAGAATATATAAGTGTATTTTTTGAGGTAATTTCATTATTATAATTAACTAAGGTTTCATAATAATTATTTTTGAGAAACGTTATTATTAAATAATGAAGGTAGAGCTCGCCGAATTAATCATAACTTAAAACCCGCGTAATCAGATTCTTAAAAAGTAGATAGAAATTCAAGCAATTACGTAGGCCTCGAAGCGTTAAAAATAAAAATATCATAATTATCACGATCCTCCGATATTATATTTGACCATAAAAAGAGTTGGTAAAAGAACAAGTTACCAATTTCGTTTATACCACGTATATATAAGTATCGGCACGAGCGTTCGTTGTGTAACTACGTGGTATGAATATTTCGAGTTAAGTTACCGCGAAGAGTAAAGAACGTAAACTCTCCGACGTTTGTATAATTTTAGCCGAACAAGTTCCCTAGCGCCGTGAGTACAGATAATAGCAAAAACCCCGCCGATAGGCTTTAGGCGGTATTGATCGCGGAAAGAGGAGGCATCCGGTTTACCTGTCTACGTATATACCTACGTTGTACGAAAATCGCGTTGATCGCGGAAACAAAACTAAAACCACTCGCGCGCGCGTACAATTATTTATCGTAATAATAATAATTGTAGCGCGTCTTGATTTGTAATCCGTCTTCGTCCGTTCCCACGTGTATATATATATGTGTGTGTGTGTGTGTGTGTGTGTGTGTGTGCGTGTGTGTGTGTGTGTGTGTGTGCGTGGG
>JAIPRN010000567.1:0-58172 GCA_025469175.1 Geopemphigus sp. TES_GeoC_2020
TTTTATAGTTTTTTATTGAAAATCGTTAATATAACTATATTTATCGTATTATAAAATTTAAAACCCTTATTGCGGTTATTTGATAGTTAATGTTACTCGTAAGCAAATCACGAACGCTTTCACAAATATTTAATTAAGTCTTTTACGTTTTTCTCAATTACGAAAAATCTATAAACATACCTAATCATCTAGTAGACGTTAAATTTAGTATTTAATATCATATAGTTATCCGTTCAGACGTCGATACCAAACTCGCGTATTATTTTTTCACGAACAATCCGACAGATTGTCATATCCATTTGATAAGATTAATATTTTTTGTCGACTAAAATACGCATTAATATTATATATAATAAACAGTTGCGTAAATTATATAAGTATTATTTTCTAGCTATTAACTTTCAAAATACCAAATAACAAAAGTTTTTATATATTTGACAAATCATTGACTCATGGTTAAGACATACACATATTCACACACATAACCCATAATAGTGTATATACTATTAATTATATTGTTTTTTTTATAACTACGAAATCATTTGACCTTATCAATAATCTAAAATATAATAATTCGACTTAAACATTCTATTCGTCAGTAATTACTATTATTTTTTTTATTCCTTTTATAACCAATTGGTTATTATGCTATTGTTATAAGTCGTAACATATATCACAACAATTTTACTTTAAACAAAATCACAAGGTCGACATAACCTGGTTCTTATTTTCGTAATTTGTTTTATAAACAATACTTTTATCAAATCGAAACGTTAATCATTACAGAGAAAAAAAAACTACAGTTTACTTCACTTTTTATTATTATAGTTAAGAAGAAACGTCACAGATTTAAATTTGGATGCAAAATACGACGATTGTTTTCTTCTCAGATGGCTTGGAGGTATAGTATAAATCCTTTAAACGATTATAAGTTTATAGTAAATATATACACATACTGGTATTTCAAAAATACTTAAGTGCAGCATTGATAGTTAATACCTAGGTCACACTTTTTATGATTTTCATTAAATATTTGATAATTTAAAAATGTATTTATAACGTAATATGTATATATATGTACAATATATTAATTTTATCTATTACACATACTTTGGTTGTTTATATATATTTTATATTATAATTTTCAGCTCGAAACTTCGATCCAAAAGGAGCAGAAGAAATGTTAAGAACGGTATAAAATAGTTTTAAATTTATACTTTTTCAAATTCTTCTTTTTCTTCGTCTAACACTATTGACTATTTAACTAGTTAAATTGTAATATATTTAATGTCTATACTTATAAATATATGTATAATATATTCATATCTAAAATAAATGCGCGAATTATTTGTACAGTCGATGAAATGGCGGGAAGAATGGTCAATTAACAAAGACGACGGCTGGAAACCGCCCCAAGTACTAGTTGACTACATACCGAGTGGCATCTGTGGCTACGATAAAGAGGGATCGCCGGTAGTTGTGCTCCCATTCGCCGGGTTCGACATATGCGGCATACTCAAGGCAGCCCCTTCAAAAGATTTAGTTAGGTTCTTGGCACAAAAACTCGACTCGTACTTGGAAGTAGCCAGACAATCATCATTGAAACACGGTCCAAATGCATCACAAATGTGCTGTATTGTCGATCTGACCGATTTTAACCTGAGGCAGTTTACATGGAAACCGGGTAATATTATTGGCAAATCGAAATAATTATCAATTAAATCGAATCGAATTCATAAATCACTTTCTTCACTTGCTTAGTGTCAGTGTACATGCCCTACTCTAACATCAAGTAAACTTTTAAAGTCAATTATAATCAAAATTGAATACTTTTTTGTTCGTTTAAATTTTCCGATTTTGTTGAAATTTATTGTATAAAATATTTACTACCGATTATAATTATATTATACTTTCCTCCGAAAATTGTCAAATTTTATTAACGTTAGTACATTATTCATAAATCAAACTAATATGAATTGTATTTTTACTCAAAATTATGTACGACCGTCTAAAAACACTTACTATAATCGTTAAATTTCAAATAATTTCATAATCTGTAAGTAATGTTATTCTTGAACTATTAAATATACTTTTATTTTTATTTTATATTTTAGTTAACGTTTTACATACTCGTATTTATGTTTTAAACTTTTTAACGTTTTCAGCAATTAATTTACAAATAATAAAATATTCACGCCGACATTGAATGATATTTCTAAAATCGCTAATCCTTAAAAATTATCATACGTTTATATGATGGTAATTTTTAAATATACTTTCATACGTTGCGTAAATAAATACAACATTAATTTTTTTAATTTGAAAACGTCCAAACCCATAAAGATTTTATCTTAAAAACATTTACGTTGCAATATTATTACGATCTATTTTTTATACGTGTAATTGTGGAAATATACATACTTCCATGTGTATTAATTATTATGTTTAACATTACCGATTATTTTAATAACACCGACAATTTGATTCAGCGGCCGAGATGACGATCAATTTGTTGCAAATGTACGAAGCTAATTACCCAGAGATATTGAAGGCGTGTTACGCCATTAATAGTAAGTAAAAATTATATACATTTTTTTTTATTATTTTTGTGTTATATATAGCCCGTAATTGCAAAAAATATGCAATTTCGTGCGCTACTCGTAATTGTGATATATTAATAAAATAAACGCCGGATTTTTATTTTCAGCTCCAAAAGTGTTCGCTTTTGCGTTCAACGTCCTGAAAAACATCCTCACCGGCAATACAATCAACAAGTTCATCATTTATAAGACGGACCCGAACAAATGGAAACCGGTGTTGGCGAACGTCATCGACTCAGACCAGTATCCCGAATTTTTGGGTGGAGAACAAAAGGATCCCGATGGCGACCCTAGATATGTCACAAAGGTCAGTTACACATACAAGTTGCAACCTTCGATTTAACGAAAAATCAGAGGAAAAACTCAAATCGAATGAAAATTGTGTAAACGTGATATAAGTTTAACGCCGCTTAGACAATTTTAATATCTTTTTTATTATACATAAGGAATACGTTACTATTATGAATGAAAATCGGTTTTTTTCACCCCTATCGTCTTATATTATCACACCTAAATAGGTTTCGTTTCGAAAATCATTAATTTCACTTTTGGTACAAGACGTTTCAAGGATTTTATTTTCCATAATGGTTATCCAATGTGTTACTGCTTACTCGCGTTTCTTACGTAGTGAACACAAAATCTATTTCATCACCTTTTATAACTATACATAGGAAATATAAATTATAGCCACTAAGGCGCCTCGTCTGTCACGTCATAACTGATCTTTTTATGTTGGTCTCGGTCATTAGTTCACATTTATTACTACTAACATTAACGTTGTAAGTAAGTGTCTATAAGCTACAAGTAACCTACCTTAATATTTCACAGGAACGATCACCTTGATTTTCAGACGTTTATCTAATTATTAAAAAATAACACGTAATTACATATATAGTTTTAGAAGCTTTATTACGGTTTAATATTCATTATATATATATAAATCATGTCAAACCATAAGCGCGTACATAGAATGATATAACTGTTATATCCGCATATGTCTCATACAAGTCATAATGAATGCCCACAAATTTGTTTTTATTATTACTATTATTTTTAATTTGACGTGTTTGTCGAACTTATGAATTATTGTTATTTTCAATATGGATTTACCATCATAATACCGCATTTCTTACACGTTTCATTGATATATATATACCGAAAAATGTTGAATCTATGTACTGTTTGTTTGAAGCATTTAATTTGTTCAACCATGAGTTCTCGCTTTAAAGAATTATTTTTTAAGCGTACCCCTTTAATTATAATTGAAAAATTGCTCGCCTTTATAGTCTAAGTTTTTAATTTAGATATAAATGGTTGACTTCAATTTATTAAAGTGTTGGATCTTTAAAAAGTGTTGTACAAACGATGAACATATATCATTCAAACGTTATTATAACCTATTTTACTTTAAACGTTAGCGTTATTTTATATATATTTATAATTAACCTTAATGTATTATTATTACAGATAAATCAAGGAGGAAAAATACCAAAAGAATTATACTTGAAAAATGATAAGAAATTGACTCATTCGGATGACATGACATTAGTAAATATTAAGAAAGGCGATAAATTATATTTGAAATATACAGTTACCGTTCCACAAAGTTTTTTAAGGTAATTATGTGAAATATAAGTTATTTGATGGAATTACTTTAGTTTATACCGATATACATTCATATTGTTACGTAAAAAAATAGTATATTATAGATATTAAATTTAAATGATACGTTGATTATATTAAACGATTGTTGATAAATATACTATTGAAAATTTAAATAATGGTTATAACGACTATTATTAACACATAAATATTCGACAAGAATTAGGTAATGATTATGCTCCTTATATTATAACACGTTAAAAATAATAATGTACTCATATTTTGTTATTTTCATACTTCTACTTTCACAATAATAATACTGAAAATATACCGTTTATTCTTTTAAATTAAAAATAAATTGGGAAAATTTTGAATTTAGTATCGTAATTATAATTACAATTTACATTCAGAATTTAAAAAAAATTTTGGGCTACGCTACTAAAATGCAATTTATTAGGCTATGTGTTTTTATTAAAATTTGATAGTTAAGTATTACGATACATTTAGGTAAAACGAAATATTACAAAATATATTTAAGTTTACTTATATTACATACCTATCTAAAAGAACGAAAAACTTAAGAATTTTATACCACGAATTAGATGGCAATTCAAAACCGAAGGACACGATATCAAATTTGGTATATTGGCGACGGACTCGGAAAATATACAAACTGTTATGATGCCGATCAAGAAAGTCGCGTGCCACGAATTTGAAGAAATTGGTGTTATCAAATGCAAATACCCGGGCGAATGTAATTATATAATTGTTTTATTATATTCAAACAAGAACTATAAATACGATGTGTACCAATACCAAATGTGTGTCACACGGGCTAAATTGTATCGTCGAACAATTTTTGTCCCGACAGATACAGTAGTATTCGACAATAGCTACAGTTTCATACGGAGTAAGAAGTTGGCCTACAATATACGTAATGTACTGCCTGTCAAAGAAACAACCGTCGAAACAATCGACCAGATGGTCAATGTGGAAGAATAATAGATGAATATAGTATCAAAGTAATAATAATGAGTAAGTTTATTCGAATCAAATTCGTTAGTACATTTAATCAAATTTTTTTTATTTAAGCGTTTTACTAAATAGTCTCGTATATTATTAATATATAATTATATATTTAAAACACATTACATACACGCGTATATATTATTTATCATTTTATTATTGTAATTTTTGGATTTAATATATTATATAAATGTACGTAATTCATTTTTATATTCATTTTGAGATAATTACCATATTAGTTTTATAACGATACAGTCATTGTAAGTCTTTTAAAGCTTATCTTCAATATCAAAACACCCGATAAATTAATACAGATTCATTTTACACATAAATGTTGTTGGTTTTCGATCTATAGATACTCAATATACTAGCTAATCTAAATTTATATTATCGTTTTAATTGAAATAATATTTTAAATCTTTATATCAATATTGGTATATATTTACTATTTACTTTTACAAGATATTAAAATAAAGCTAAAGTTTTCTTTTTTCGGTGTTTCTCCGCTAATTTGTATGTTAAAGAAGTTACGCTTCTACAGTGTGATATTTTTATTGTATGTAAAATGTTAATAACATATCGTAAAATGTAACAAGCGTCTCGATAAGGAGTTTTATAATTTTTATTCGAATCAATTCTTATTTGTTTCATAGAAACAATTATTGTTAATTTGTTAAGAAAAGGTCTACTTATTTTTTTTTTATAATTGTTTGCTTTATACCATCACGTTGTTTATATTAAGAGTATTGTATTTGATTAGAGCTTTATGAAATGAAATATGTATACATTATATGTGCCAAAACAAATGTACCAATAATAATATACCTCGTTTATTATATTAATTTTTAATCGATTTTCAATTAAACGTATTTGCGTTGTTATCGTATATTATGAATTATTTTATTTTATCGTATTATTTTCATTCAGCGAGTAATATCAACACACATTTGAGTGATTACGAAATGTCTCTAACTCTTTGTTATACATTTCATTTTTGTTTTAAATTACTGACGTTAACGTACCGATCTTTTGTTTTAATAGTACTTACAAGAAAATAAACAAAATACCCCAAAAACCAACATCCAAAAGTTGCCAGAATATTTCTACATAGAACCGTTTGAAGTAGTGACAACTATAATATGATACGAATACTAATCATTGAAGATCGTGCATATTCGCGTGTTGATCAACAACGAATACCGATCAGATGTATTGTTCTCGAAGAATATAAAGGATAAATGGCCAAGTTGGGCCATTTACCATTTAGGAAAATCGGCAATAGTACGTACAAAATAGATATATAATATAATATAAAATATATATATAAACATATTTTTCGAACATTCGTACGTACGCAATTATAAAATTGTAGAAACTTTAGATATTATAATGTACACATACGTGTTATCATACAATAGGACGTATTTGTCAAATGATCGTAGTTTTAACCTTCCGAAAGATTCTTCGTAAAAAAAAATTCACGCCACCAAAAGTAATTTAGGCTGTAATTTTTATAAAGATATCCGGAAATATATGAACTGTCGTAAATAATTAACGGAAAATGTATTTTTAAAACGTTAATCGTATTAAAATAAATAGGTAAGTCCTATATAATTTATACGTTATGTTATTATAAATTAATAGTTATAACTTAATAATAAACGATATCTATAAAAAAAAACGTTGAAAATTCACAATCATTAATGGTTAACTAAACGATCGGTTTCATATTTATCCAAATACCATTTTTCGGTAATATTATTCCTGGTCCGATATTTGCCAATTTTACTGGATTTTCAGTTTTTTCACATGGCAGAACTTCGAACTTCGAAATAATTTCTGACAGAGCTAATTTCATTTCCATTTCGGCGAAACGTTTTGCTGCAGCGTATGAAACGTGATTTTAATAAATTACAAACACAACATAATTTCGAAATAATAAATATTACATATATATAAGTACGTACCGATACATATACGAGGTCCATCGCCAAATGATAAGTCTGTGCCATTCGGTCGTTTCGCTATTTCTTCAGGAGAAAATCTTTCAGGATCAAAAATGTCGGGATTAGGATAATATTTGGGATCGTGATGAATACTGTTAGATGGTATTATTAATTTTTGTCCTTTTTTAATAACAAACGATTCTCCTGGAATCTGGTAATCTTTTGTTGCTTCTCGAAAAATAACAATATTTCCACCGCTTTTACGCAATGTTTCTAAACCATAATATTTAAACATTATTTTAGAACAAAGAAAACGTACATAAATAAATAGCGCGGAAGTTATAAATTGTCACCGCCTACTCAGAAGTATAAATATTAAAAATCCGAACTCGCGAAAATTATAAAGCGCTTCTAATTTGTACTTTTCGCAAAGAGGATGTACTAAAATTTCATTCGCGAATGATTTATTCACGGACAGTATTTTCAAAATTAAATCCAACAAAAATATTATCGTGTACAAGGAGTCAAGTGACAATTTATAATAAAATCGAGCGCGCAACATTATTCTATTTTATAAATAAAAATTTAACACCTGTAATCACCATATCGGCGTAATGGAGGTTCATCAAGTAGTCGTTATTAAATTTCCCGTCGTGTTTGTCTTTCGTCTCGAATATATGACGACGCAATTTGTCTTGGATATGCTTATTCGTTGCCAATTCGTGTAGACAAAAAGCCAACGTCGAAGACACGGGTTCAGACCCGCTAATAAACATAATAATCGCGTTCGCAATTATATCCATTTCGGTAAATCTTTCTACAAAAATCAACAAACGAACGTGAACGAACGGAAAACCCTACGAATACACGAGCGAATTATTATTAGCACGCGTGCGGGTATAATAATTGTATTACGACGAAATTGGACTATACTCACCTTCGGGAGCCAAGTCGTCATTTAATACTAATTCCTTCCTCGCGTGCATTAGAGTTTGCGCTACGTCATTCCTATCCACATTATTCGTTTCCCTATATTTAATGACTTCGCCCAACACCGAGCTGTAAAAATCAATCACCTCCGGCGAAAATTGTTTAATTTTTACGATTTTCAAAATCTTCGGCGAAATCACTCCCAATACGTGCGAGACGAACAATCTAACGGACGGCCGGAATAATTTTTTACTGTATACGCGAAAGTCCGAATCATCGTCTTTAATAGTGTCCAGTTTCAAACCAAAAGCGCACGTTCCGATGACGTCGATCGAAAATTTCGCCAATACGTCGTTCACGTTGATCTGAGTGGTCGTCGTCGATCTTTCGGAAATTAAGTCCATCAGCCGCTCACTACATTCTTTGATCTGGCCGTGCATCAATTTCAGTTTGCCGGACGTGAATCCCGGACTCAATTTTTGTCGCATGGTCCTCCATCTTTGGCCATTCAAAAAAAAAATACTTCTCCCCAGCAAATTTACCGACGGATCCGAATAAAACCCGTGGTCGGTAAAGTGCGCGAAGTCTTTGATAAGTATCTTGTTAATTAGCTCCGGGTCTCGAACCATCAAGAACGGCGTGTTGAACTGATAAAAGCCGCAGAATTTTTTGTCCGGAAACTGTTTGTAAATCATATTGTACGTGTCCTTGTAATGTACTAAGCCGAAGTCCGATTTAAATGTATTTCCGAGCAACGGAAAGTACGGCGGATGGGGTACGTTCAATTTGCGCCATTTGTTGTGCGTGGACTTCGAAACATAGTAAACAACCCAAACGATCAATATCGTGACGATTACGGTAAACGAATTGAACAACTGATCGATTGAATACATAGCGAGATCAACGGACGTTTGTACGATCGTTCTTTGTGGCCAACTCGTTGAAAACTGAGTAGGTATTTGTGCTCTTACATATAACATATGCGTTACAAATCGTGACGTGTTTCCAACTGGCCATTTATTTAATTGATCTCACTTAAACGGGGCCTTGAAACCTTGGAGAGGTTTCCGAGTAATATACTTGAACGAGTATCTTGAATTCGGTATATTTTTTTCGTATCTCGCTCATTTACATACTGTTATTTCCGACGTATTATCGTCGATTAAATATAAACGCGTAATAAGTTTTATCGTAAATTAAGGTTGACGAGTTAATCATTTTTTTTTCGACCCGCTATAATTAGTCAACATTTTTCCAAGGGAATTGAAAATGCGCATTTTTGTCATTTAACGAAACACCGTCGATCGATTTCTGCGTGAAAAAATTTTTCGTTAACTTACGCGAAATATTCGTCAACAGTTTATAAAATCTGTGATTGTTTGTCCTCCCCACTCATTGTATACATTACCCGACGTAAATTATTAAACGCGAACGTTAAACTTTATAGTAAAAATATTAACGTATATAATACAATACAATAGTGCGCGAATTTTTCACTCGTAACGACAAGAGACGAAGAAACTTGAAAGACTAAATTACCGTCATCTAACGTATATCGATACCGAAAAGTACTTACCACGCGTAGGTGTTTCCAAAAAAACCAAAATGTAAAAATGAATTAGACGACAACGTGCTTGACACTTTACAAATTACCAGCCATCCAGCACCTATTTAGATATTCGTGTTGTCGAGTACTATTATTATCTGTAAGGTAATATTATAACGTGTAGGTATAGGTATCGTATTACCGAGTGTATTTTGGTGTAGGTCTATATGCACGCGTCAATATTATATTAAGCGCAATATATCTATTGGTATTATAGTTGGACAAGTACCCAAAATTAGTCGTTCATATCAAATTTACGTACCTATGTTTACAAATATACTATACGTGTACTCAATATTATACAAACCTCGTGCAGCGACGACTTTATAATTATATAAAATATGACAACGCACAGTTCATTTTTATCCAAATATCGAAAGACTTCGAATTATCTAAGAAACAGCATGTGTGACTATGGCCAATTCAGTAACATCCTTTTCATCATTAAAACAAATCTAAACCTATTTGATTATTTAATACGAAAAAAATAGGCTAAAGGTGTATACAATTACAAATATGTACAATTTCTATAGGAAGTTGTTACTTTTATATTTAGTTTTTAATTTATAGAAATTAATTTGCCCTTTACGTTATAAATAAAGTTTTATGTCACTTCATATGAAAATATACAAAATATTCTACTGTTTTAACAGCTTAGGAATACTTTTGAAAACGTGAACATATATTTCAGCATATCAAATGTTGTAATTAATATAAAGAAAAAATATAAATTACAAAAAAATCTTTTTGGTAACACGTTACAAAATTTTTGTAATACGTCGATATTAAATTATACAAAAAACAATAAATTAACATAAATTATTTTTATTGTATAGTTTTATTTTTTAAGTAAATCTATCTAAAATTTAACTTTTAATCTTCAGTATCTTCAAAGAGCATGTTAATTAAATTAGATTTTAAACATTCTTCTACTTGAAGTTTATGCAATGTACCCCATTTAAGCAATGTAGGTAAGAACTGCAACCGTATTTTCTTGTCCAATTTAAACGGATTTTGATTATTATTCTTCCATCTGTAAGTAAAAATGTATCAATTATTATACTATTATTGCAAATAAAAGTGCTTAATGTGCTTGCGTATACAATTATTTATTATGGCGGTGAGGTAATAATTAATTAAAATTATTATTGTATATGTTTGAAAACAATTTGTTCGTAAAAACGTAACAGATATTTCGAAAAGAATATAAAAATAAACAATACAATACATAATTTACGCCTAAGAAAAATAGTATGTGCAATCACATCCCGCATGAAATACCTATTAACTTTACATTCACTATAAATTTTTACTATTAAATTTAATACGCACTACTATTGGCTATTAATGTTTTTATAACTTCAAGAATTTCATGTTTTCAAGATGCTTAGTAATGAAATCAACAGATATACAGACGTGTACGCATTTATTTTCCTATAGAAAATAATGTTTACATAATTAGGTCCGTACCCAGAATGCTTTAAATTAATATAAAATTTCAGCAAACTAGTTTCTACTGGTATTACTATTATGTTCCTACTTTACTACGAGAGTAAAAATATCCGAAGACACGTCTGATAAGCAAAATAAAATGGTCATTATTAGAAACGCGTTCGGACCTTATTTTCATTATTACTAGATCGAATGAAACTTACTCTTGTCGATTTCCTACACAGGCATATATGATATTTGAGTCTGCTAAATGTTCCTTGTTGAGTTCAATCTGTTGTTTGATCACGGGATCGGCTAGAGAAATATTACTTTAACAAATTGTGATGTCGTCGTTTCGTTCGGCGGGCCCGAAAGGACAAAAAAATCTATACGGAAAACCGTACGTACCTTCAACGCAATCCGAACACCAACTTTCACCGTTGGTGTTGGGCGTACCGGTGAACACGACGAAGGTCGGCTTTTTATTCTTTTCTAGATTCGCCAGCAGCGAGTTGAATTCCTCGTACGTTTTCGTGTGGTACAAATGGACCATGTTCGACGGGTAATTGGGCTATTAGGTGCGAGAAATACAGTGTGACGTCGTAACGGTTTCACCAGAGTTGGACGGGACACAATACCGTCGTACTTTTTCGTCACCACCACAGGCAAAGCGAATTCGCCGTTGTCGGTTATTACTACGCGTCATTCGGTTTCGTATTGATAAGGCCGTTCGTTCAGTTTGTTGGGAGGGATATGAGCGCGACGGCGGTGGTTATCAGCGAATGTTTTCGCCGATAATAAGCGACGTGGTCGGTAACCACCGACTTAGTGGTGGACACGACCGCGTCACAGTGTTTGGTGGTCGTGTTCTCGGCTGCGTCTGTCCTTCGGCGAATCGTGTGAGTAGTAATAATACGTTTGGATTTGCGTTATTCGCGTTACGTCGTCGTCACCGTAACGGCGCCCGTAATTTCGATCGTTATCCGTGCGCCGTCGTTTTTGTTAGGTACGCGCGGGTTATGTCGACGATTTTACGGTTGCGTGCACAACAGACCGCGAATTCGTCGCACGCGTAACGAGTATATTTACCGAACGTAGTGGTCTTGATGTCATCGTTTTCGGTCAGTTCCGCCGGACGCCAAACGTCGTTGTACGGCACCAAAAATAACTTAGCAGACTTTAATTGGCGTTATTATAATAACTTTAGCGACCGTCAAAAGGTTCGTCTACGTCCGTGCCCGAACGTTTTTTGTAGTTTTCGTCACGGCGAACTCGAAAATATTAAATAACACTTTGGTTTAACGTTTGTAACGATTCCTGCGATCCTAAATGGGCGGCTTTGCAAGTGGACGCTAAGGACCAATTTTCTTTGGTTGCATGGTACGGACAATTTCAGGTTGTTGGTTTTTGTTTCTTATTGGGAGCCTAGTTTAAAGGTCATGGAAAATTATCGAAACAAATTGTACATTTCATCTCTCCGTAAAAATATACGTATAAATATATATAACAAATTAAAAATTTAAAAATAACGAGTATTTGCCAGGTGGTACAGCGAATTTGTGTACCATTTTTACAGATACACATACATGTATTTTATAACTATGATTCTTTTAAACAAATTATTATAAAATCTAATAGTTGCAACTTGTGGAAGATGGTTAATATAAAAAATCCGTTCGTATTTAGTTTTATTTTTGCGCATTTACAATACTTATTTTTAACATAAACGTACGTCAGTTGTAAATTACGTACATCTACATGTATATATACATATATCAGAAACGAAAATAATAACTTTCGGTGTTGGTGTTTTTAAATTAGTCGTATATAATATGTTCGTGGATTCGTCCAAGTTGACGATCAACGTGAGGAAACCTATAAACATTAATATTATAATTGAATTATCGTCGTGTTTTTTCCCGTAGAACTGCCCCAACATGTCGCAATGTGATGTCACAGAAGCTGGTATGCCATTTGACTCGCCCGCATATCTCTCTTGGCGTAAACTCCAGCTAAGTAGAGCCAAACTCAAGGCTTCCAGCAAAACGTCTGCACTTTTATCTGGTTTCGCCATGGTACGTACATAGTTTGTTCGACTGAAACGCAACTAATCCTAAATCGAACGATATATATATGTTTTAATAGGTGGCAATGGTGGAAATGCAAATCAGTGATGATTCTAAAGTACCCGAAGAAATGCTTGTGGCATTTGCCGTATGTACTACCTTATTAGTTGCTGTACATATGTTGGCTCTAATGATAAGCACGTGTATTTTACCAAATATCGACGCCGTGTGTAACCTCCATTCGGTGAGTCTTGTCCACGAAGCTCCACACGAACGACTACATTGGTACATTGAGACTGCGTGGGCATTTTCGACACTTCTTGGTCTCCTATTGTTCCTGGCTGAAATAGCCATACTGTGTTGGGTTAAATTTTACGATATATCGAAGTACGCTGCGTGGTCTGCCATTATTATGTTGATACCCGTTCTTGTGATATTCTTAGCATTTGCGATACATTTCTACCAATCCATGGTGGCTCATAAATACGAAGTAACAGTGAGTGGTATTAGACAATTAGAGCTACTGAAAGAACAAATTGAAGCTGGCGACTTGGAACGTACAAATGGATTATTATTGAATGCATCAGGCACGCAGGTTGTTTGACAGTGCCTTCTCAGTTGAGAAGCTACAGCTTTATGTAGCTGTAATTGTGAATACAGATGGTAAAATTACCGATGGTGCTTTATTACAAAATTTTAAGAAATTCTCATACAACATGAGAAATTTGTGATTCATTTGTGTTAATAGGTAACCTAGACATTTCTTATTTTCAACGATCGCTAGAAATCCATCTTATAATTTCGTTTAATTGTGATCAAGTTTCAACAAATACTTACTACACGTATGTTTTATACTTTTTAATTATTTAAAGCTCAATCAATATATATCCTAGATTAATTAATAAGCTTTTTGTAATTGTAAATACTTTAACTTTAAGCCATCAATATTACTATGTCATTTCAAATTAAACATTATCGTCGAACTACTATTTTATTATTAATAATCGCATTTAATTGTTATTAGATTCTCGAATTTTTACTTTTTTAAATTGTTTCCACGTTTTCTTGTTTACAATAATATATTTGTCTTAAATCAAATATGTAACTAATAAATGAATAGCGTTATAATTACAACGCTTTACACAAATATTTGGCCTCTAATAATTTTAATTATTGATAATGCATTTCAGTACTTCATCTGAAAATTAATTTTGTACGAATTACGATGAATTATTATTTTTCTTTTGTATATTTTTAATTTTAGTTAAATGTAATTATTTAATAGTAGCCAGGTATGTATAATACACATTTAGTTAGTACATTCTGTTGTATAATTTTAAACTTTGTCGATTGTAAATTTATTTGCATTTTATCTCTGTTCTATAATACTAAATGATCTACATTTATTTTCTTGTTGCAATGTATGTAATCTATCGAAAACAATTATTATACGACGTATAATCTATAATATCTATAATCTATTTCCCGAAAAATTGTCATACTTAAAGTATACGTTATATATCTTTATTACTTAGTTTATAATAGCGCATTATATTGTTCAATATAAAGAATAAACTTTTTTAAAATTATCTATCATAAACAATTAAAAATTAAATAATCGTCGTCTTAAGGTAAATAGTAAATTAGTTTTTTTTAAATAAATCGATCATTGATAATATAATTACGACAGAGGAGTGTAATTGTATAAAACGCCATATATATAAAAATAAATTACAAAAGTCGCAAGTACTTACCTATAATAGTTGTGACGATAAATAGTAATAGTACACACAGTGGTTGATCAAAACTATAATAAATACATTTTTCAGTCGTCGCGTATTTTCTATTATAATTATTTTAATGTTAACGCGACGAGAAGTTAAAAAAAAAATAATTTACTTCGTTACAATAAATATATAGCAAACTATTTTATTTTACTAACGTTAACGTCATTGGCAGATTGTCTGTTTGAATAGATCATGTACAACGCCAGTCGTTTTGGTTCATATACCAATAATTGTTTTGTGTATATTTACCGATTATTATTGTTCGACTTTTTACGTCGACGTTGGGTTCGGTTTTTTTTTCTTTGTAAATTCCACGCGATTTAATTTTATTAACAGTGTTGTTCGGGTAGTACAATTATTATATTCGTTATATAATACGTATAATTTTATATTCGTATTCCGAATAAAACGGAGTGTACTACTGTATCGTCAGATTATGAAATTTGTTATGTTAATCGTTTACTAGCTTTTATCGCTTACGAAATATAATCGAAGATATTACGATTTAGAAACGTGTATGTACTTAATAAAACTCGGTTCGCGTTCTTCGAATTTGTGACGGAAGGTATTTTTTGTTTTTTGGTCGAACGTCTAACACCACCGGTGTGCCGCAATAAGCCGTCGAATTCGATTTAAAAACGACTCGTCCCCTTACCAATGGTCGCGCGTGGATGGGTGGCCCCGTTCCGTTACGCGAAGTCGCGATTATTATTTCGCGTTCGTACGTAATTATTTCGTAATACGCGTACACCGTTTTATGCAAATCCGTTCGGTCGTATATTCGATACGACGACGACGATTGCCGTGACGTTGGCGAAACGAAAGGACGCGCGGTTCGTCGGATTTCCAAACAAAACGTCGAGTGGGAGCGAACGGGCATTTATTACGTCACGCGACATTTTTCGCGTTATTGCGCGAAGATATTTCGCTGTTTACCTCTCCGGCGGATAAACCGCGGCAATATTAAACGCGTTTCTCGATCGCGTCCCGTGCGCCACCGTCTCTACCGAGCGGATTTGTTCGCCGATGAGTGTTTCGAGGTACTTGGCGTCGTGCCCACTAACGGCCGTGTAGGTTATCGTACATTTTTTCCCCCCGAAAATCCTGAACGTCTATTTACGTTCCGCGGAACGGGTCGCGTATTAATATTGGACGTTTTAATCGCGCGCCGTCCGTTCGTTCGTCAGATTTTCGAGAAATATTCTCGTCGTCCGCTAATTGTATTATTTAAAACGCGGATGACCTTCCCGCCGTTATTTCTTCGCGCGTAAAGTCGAAATTCGATTTACGAATATTTCGATCCCGACGGTAATTACGCGACACGAAAACGCCCGCGGTATTACAATAATATAGTAAATATACCGGCGGCGACGACGTAGTTAGCGTTTTACGGTATTAACATTATCAAATTACGGCACGCGCGCGTGCGTGTGTGTGTGTGTGTGTATCGCGTGTATTCGACGTGTACAAACTAATAGCGATCCGACGAAATTCCGCGTCGAGTCGTAAAAAACATTTTTGAAAACTATTGTTCGTTTAACCGAAAAAAAGGAACAAATCACGCTCGGTCTTTTAACTGTACGTAACGCGCCCGCGTACGAAATTCGTGAAAACGACCTATGGAAAATGTTTCGTTTTGAAATCGTCCCGAGGCCGAGTGGTAAAATACGAAATCGAATTTGGTTCGTGTCGGTAGTAGTCGACGAATTCCAATTTCGATTTTTTTTTCACATAGCACCAAATTCGTCGTCGCAAGTTTCGATCGTATTTTTAATTTCTCGCGCGTTATTTTCGCGTATATAGTGGATGGTCGTTTGAATCGTGACCGTGTATTGTGTGTGTTTAACGAGCGAAAACGCACTTGCCGACCGCGGTTGACCCGATTGGAAGACAAATTGCCAAACGAATTCCCCGGGGTTGATTTCTGGACAACCGGGGCAATATTGGCACGGTTGAAATGTCGCGATACTCTTCTAAATACGTAATCCTATATTCCGGTAATCTACCAATGTCGCCGAAAATAACGTCTAGTAGTCGATAGTTTTGTTGAATTTAAACGCGCGGTCTACCGTACATATTGCGTGTACTTTTCGTCCGTTTTATATTTTTTTATAGAAATGTACGGAAAACGATCTTAAAATAAGCCGTCGCTTTTTCGTACGTAACGTACTAAAATTTCTCGAGGACTCGTCGTGGAACTTTAAACACGTGTCTCTACTTCACGGTGGTAAATACGAAAAGTTTCTTGGGAGGAGGAAGGGCGAGATATCTTAACGATATTCGTATCGAGATAACGTTCATCGAGGATTCCGACGTTGCACGAATTTCGCAAAATATTAGCCGACGAGTGGTGGTGGTGGTAGTCCGTCGTTTTCACAGAGGCCTCATAATCTTTCAACGTGTTTCGGCGCGTGATTCAATTTAGGGACCGGTTTGCTGGACCGACCCCACATTAGCAACCATCGATCCCAATGCCGGTTCTCCTACTCGGAAGTCTTAACCAATTCAATGACGTCAATCGTGTAGCACTGTCCACAAAATCCGTTCGTATATGTACGTTTTAAATCAAGATTAAGAACAAAAGAAAAAGACGAAGAGTCGACGGTAAGTATAATTTAAAACGACCGAAAACTCGGTAGATAATTCGTCGAAAACGATAAAACAAATACTCGTTACAGAGTGACTGTAGAAGTGGTACGACAATTTTTTTCCTCCGTAATTGTTCGGCGTTTAGCCACAAGTTTTTGTATCTTTTCCGAAATTTGCGGGTAAATATTTATTCGAATACGTTCGTAATCGTTGTAAACGTCCGATCGTTTAGACGGACGAACGAAACGCGCCAGTGTGGTCATATAAAGCGTTTCGGGTTCGATTTGTGCTACGTACGGTACGGGGTACACGAATTCGCGCGAACCGAGACCACGGCACGGGGTTTGGGTATTATTATTGGTAAACGGCCGAAATTCGGGCGGGCGCTCTTGGCTGCAACCGTTACGCCATTGACCGTGGTCGTGGTGAGTAACGGGCGTTCGGCGGTGTTCGGGTTGCCCCGACGGACGGACGGGGTTGTTATTAATCGGTGAAGTGTGTGGAGGCGACCCGAGAACTGTTGGTGCGAACGCAGCCTCGGCGACAACAACAATAAAACGTGAACACGGCGGGATTGCCGATCGTGGTCGGAACCGGCGGCCACACACACGCTACTCTATTGTACGCGGGCGATCGGACCGGGCGCGGTGTTCGGTCGTCGTCGTGCTGTCATTGTTGTCGCCCGGCTTGGGCGGCGCGCCGCCGTCTACGTGCGTGCGCGAGTGATGTTTCGACGCAACCTTGGTTTGGCGGCGGCGGCAGCGGCGACGGCGATCGGGTTTTTATTTTCCCAGCGACTACGGCGACGACTACGACGACGACGACGGCGACGTACAAAAACGGAAAACATTTTGTTGATCGAAACCAGATGCGCATGCGCCGCGACAACAACGCACCGCCACCGGCAGTTGTTCGTTAAACATTGTTTTATAACGTGAACTGAACCCAAGGCCGGTGCAGTTTGAAATCAACCGTTGAAACGTACGCACATTGCTGCCGTTGTCGCCGCCCGCCACCGCCGCTATTCCGTTTGCCGTGTACGAACGCACTGCGACGTTTTCGTTATTGTTGTTAATTTTTTTCCGTGCCATCGTCTTCTGTATTCCGTTTTCTCCGCCGACGTTTAGAAACGCGTTCGGACGCCCGCATCCCGAATTCGAACCGAGAAACCTCGACGATTTTACCGTGGTGTCTGTCTACCACGAGGAATATTGCGGGGGGAGGTGGCGAAAGAGGTGGAACCCGTCTCCGTCAGTGGCCATGGAATGGTACCGGGAACAGACCGTCCAGTTGATCGACTTATTCCGGTCTCGTCCGGCCCTGTGGGACACCGGATCGGTGCACTACCGGAACAAGCGGACGAAGAACGAGTCCCTGGAGCAGATCAGTGACAAACTCAAGTGTCCCAAGGAGGAGATCGCGAAGAAGATATGCACGTTGCGCGTACAGTTCAGCCGGGAAAACGTGAAGGTAAAACGCGCCCGGGAGAATGGTGCCGTGTACAACCCAAAGTGGTTCGGTTATCAGTTGCTATGCTTTCTCAACGACCAGTCTCGGTACACGTCGACGCCGATCAACAATAGTTATACGTCGTCGACGAGTCTCGCCGGCAATGCGACCGCGGCCGCCGCCGCATTAAGGGTGCCCGACACGATGGCTTCGTCGTCCGCCGCCGCCGCCGCCACGGTCACGCAAAACGTGAGTATTCTCTTTATATACATTTATATGTGTAACGTCCGTACGACATTATTCTCCCGTTACTGAGGTTTAATAATAACGATACGTCGCGTCGATAATAATTTCGGTCGGTTGGAACGTTTCGTCTCGACCAGCGTGTCGCGTCGTGAAACGACGACAAGGAACGCCTCGCCGCCGGCCTCGCGGCGGATGCACTATTTTGTGTACAAGCTAGCGTTGCCGTTGCCGACGACGACGACGACGCCGCCGCTGCTGCCGTTGTCGACTACGCTTGCGCTTGCGATCATTATGGCGACGAGGAGGGGGACAACGAGATAAATCTGCCGGGTGCCTCCTCGCCTCCGCCCCGGGATTCGAAGTTTTACTGCGACGAAACGCCGAAGTTAGCGAAATTGCGAATTTTTTATTCGCCGTCGCTCAGGAGGGGAGTCGTTTTTCACGTCGCTACGGGAAGTTACTCGTATTTTAATTACGTCGGTGTACACGTCGTCTTCCTCCGTATTTCGGCGCGCGCGCTTAGGACCCAGTCGTTCGATAACGCGAACCAAAAAACGTTCGCGTTTTCGTCGATTCGGCACGGGCGAACAACCAACAAGTATTATTGTTGTCGGACGATGAACGAATATAGTGTAGGGCAGCATGGAGGTCCATGATTATCTGTCAATGTCGAACGTCGTACCGGTTTTTGTATTTTGTCGTTGTTTGAACGTCCACCGAGTATGAATCGCGTTTGGACGATAATAACGGCAATAACTAACCAAAAAAATAAGAAATTCCAAACGTCGCCGATTCCGTTTCGTTTGGGCACCCTGAGTGGGGTGTTAGTGGAACGTTGTTGTTGTTATGAAAGGGTGACGATGACGGTATATGTACATATAATAGGTGTCGAGCAACAGTTGGAAACCAGCGATTCGAACGAAAAGAGGACAGATGGTGCGCGTCGCCGTTAGAACAACACGCCATGGAAATTGGCGAACTTGGGTTTTTTGAAAAGTTCTCCCGTGTACAAGACCGTAGTTGGCGCCGCGCGTTTCTGGCCACAAAAAAGAAACGTCGACGTGGCGAAAGAGACGGTTGCGTTAGGCTTTTTACGAGCAACGGATACATTTTTTCGTTGGTCGTCCGATTAAACGCGTAGAAAGTTCGGAAATATTCGATTTATTTGCGTAGTTGAATTTTACACGTTCCCGGCGGCGTATATTTTAAATCGATATTCCGTACAGACGATCAAACGACAACCCCGACCCGTTGCCGATATTTTCGGTCGAAAATTGCGGAAAAATGTTTCAAAAAATTCTGTCGATTTGTAAAGGTTCGAACGAGCCATATGCCGCTATCGTTGACCGCCGCAAGAAACGGGGGTGCGATATTTGCGGAATCATTTTTGTGTATGTTCGCACAGAGTCCCGTGCGACCTTCGATCGTTACGTTTATTTGGTCTCTTCGTATGGCTAGCCGTATATAAATATTCGAATAGACAGACGACTGGCATTCGTGGGATTCGTTTTAATTTTCCAAAATGCGTTGAGCCCGCGTCAATATACAGGCACCCGCCTTGAACGCGTCCGTCAAAACTCCAGAATACGATACGATAAACGAAGGCCTTATTAATGAAAACCATTCAAGAAGATTACTTCGATAACGTTATTATTCGGGTTATTCGACGGCATTGTTATTAAGCTCGCGCGATACGAACGTTCGTATTTTCGTTGGTAATCGGGTAATTGTCTGTTATCGATTTGTATTGACGACGTCTTAAGTCGCGACGTTGTAAAACCGTAACTACGAATGACGATGGGAATTCTCGTTTTTTTTTAATCCTGCCACGGACCGCGGGACTATTTACGAACGGGTACACGACCGCGACGAATGATTTTCTTCGTCGTTCCCGTCGATTTTCGGCCGCGATTTATTCTCTATCGCGCCCATCACGTAACGCGGGGACCGCTTGCGGATTGGGGAATTCTTTCGAATTGTTTTTTGTTTAGATCAACGAAGACACTAACGTGTTTTGCAACGAGTACGTCGGAAAGGGGGAACGCAATTTCGGTTTCTGCGTTGTACGTATTTCAGTTCACAGAATTGTTTTACGAATACGGACGTTCCGAACAAGTTCAATTAATCCGTCTCGATCGTCGCGTGGTAACGTATGCTCGGAGTGTTTATTGTCGTCGATTAATGTAAACCTCGTAAATATTTATTGTTAACCCGATAACGACTCGTTATTATTGTATTTGTTACAGCGTAAAAAAAATCCACGTAAAGTAATAACTGTAAGTACATTGGCTTTTTTGTTTGTTTTCGACATGAGGCGGTAATTAGGGAGTACGAATTACGGTAAATTTTTTGTTCCGTTTCATTCGGAACAGCTGCTTTAACGAGTCGAACGTTTCGAACACATTCGTTACGGTTACGTACCGTTCTGAACATGTTGTATATTCGTGTTTTATACGATTTGTCGTCGAAAACTACAGGATAGGACTTCGTATGTTTATGAGCGACAATAATAAGAAAAAGCACGAAATATTACAACGTCGCGGTAAATCGGTCGTGATAAAAACGATACCGTCGTGGTGAGGCATGTCAATAGTAACGCACTCAAGTTATCTGAACAATATTATTTATCTTTCGTCGTACATTTATGAAATTTGGTTGGCAACCCTTTTCTACACATACGTGCATATTTAGTGCAATTAAACGAAGCATTTTATGGATATATAAGTAATAATATATATATATATATATATAATAAAATAAGATATCCCATAGTACCTACTTTCGTTCCTTTCGAAAATTTTAATCTAAAACATCAGTTGATTGCATACGGGACATATAATGCCGATTTAAGGCGTCGTCTGTTGTCCAAGTTAATTGTTGGTAGAGACACGTTATATTAAATTCGAACGTCGGATTGTTTTCGCCGAAATGAAAATAGCCTCGGATTATAAAAGACGAAATGATCTTACACATAGTGTCGTCGTACGAAGAAATACGCGATATTTCGAATACGAAATCCAGTAGATTCATTTTAGTTTATTAATATTACTTTTACGGAAGTATTTAAATATTTGTAGGAAGTTCGAAAAAACCTTTATCGCGTGTGCAGGTCTCATTTTCGTTCGGATTTTTATTTTTAACCACGTCGCGATTTGCGAATTACCTATGGTACGCGCGCGACGTGGATATATTTTATATCCGTTCGACGGGCGAGTAAATAAAATCGACAGCAGACGGGGTACACGTTTTACGTATATTCCTTTTTTTTTTTTATTAAATAAGACCGTTCGTTTTGTTAGGTATCGATGCTTGATATACTTTTGGCGTATTCTGCGTTTATTATTATTTATATCGTTCGGAATAAAATGGAACTTAATCAATTTATAGGACCAAAGGATATCTTACCATATACACGTATACATTATATATAATGAATCGAATACGGACATCTATTCGATACCAACATTGTGGACAACGACGTTTATAATTTGGTATTGTAAATTATCGGAGAGGAGTAGAGGTAAACAAAGTTAGGTAATCACAACTACGTCGAAAAGAATTACTCGAGAATTCTGTAGATGCTGATTAACACAACCGATGGAAGTATTATATAAACATAGTTAAAGATCAATAACGATTTTATCGAATTATCGTTATAAAATTAAACGAGGACTATGTAAAAATACCCTTAGGCTGAAAAATTCAAAAATCAAATATTGTACGTGTACGCGATAAATGTTTTGTTTCGAAATATTACGCACAATTTATGTTACGCGATTTAGCGCGATAAACGTGAACGATACACATTTGGATAAATGACTTGTTGACTTGTCGCCGTGATTATAATTAATCGTGCGCGTATATTATTCGATATTTTGTTGTTGTATTTTCTCACCAACGCGTATTATACTATAATACGCTAACAATATGATTTTGATTTAACGCCAAAAAGTTTGTAGATCAACATTTGGTATTTTCTTTCCTGTTTACTGGTGAAGTGAGTTTGACCTTCGAAGATGGATTAAGAAAATGTTATGAATGCATTGAACATATCATCGACTTTAAAATGTACTTAGGCGTATATGAAATATGCGTTTCGCTTATTTTTTATAAATTGAATTCTTATCAAAATATGAAATTTACAGAGGTTCATAGGGACCATTTCTACTATTTTTCGATATAATCGTCAGCTACCTTGATATATTTTGAACATCTTGGAATAAGCTTCGACATCCATTTCTCGTCATCTTCTTTGTCCAGTTGTTTACCCCCTCAATAACTTCCTATTCATCTTGATAGCGAATTCTCCCTAACATTTTCTTCTGTTTATGGTAAGCAAACGATTGTTGAAAGGACTTAATCAAGACCGGTGGGTCAGAGCATCCAAATTGATCCAAAAGTTTTTTAGTTGTTGTGACATTGCCCGATAGAGTTTACCCAAATGTTTCGTAAGTACCACTGCGTATTTGTTGTTTTTCTCTGAGGCAAAAACTCAATCGAAAAACCTCCAAAAGCTCGGAGCCACGATTCTTTTGGTCGGTTTCACGACTTCGAACTTTTTCGAAGTCGGGAACGTCCGCATAAATTGGTGTAAACGTGTTCAGGGCTACACATACAAGCTATGTCTCGCAAGTTAATTTGTCGATTTTACTTATTTCCCCTTCCGAAGATGTGTTGTGCATGTCTCGAGTGGGGGAAAAAGGTAAAAAAAAGTGTCAGTGGTGGTGAAACGTCGATTGATAGAATTAAGTTGCACAGCAGTGTCGAATAGTCGAAAGTTTGCGTTATATCGTTAGACAATTGTCGTAAGACATTTAATATGTTTCGAACGTGTTCTATTTACTTAATCGATTTATGTCGTTTTGTATTTCACAATTATTTCTCGGTAAAGAAACAACATATTTACTAACCAATAATACATTTGATTTGTATTCGTCGTTTATTTAATTGATATATATAACGTTTCGGGAGTTTCTTAAATAATTTTATTTCGACCGGCGAAATAAAATTTTGACGAAAAATAGCTCATTGACTGTTATTCTGTTTATTTTTTTAGGCGCGATATAAAAACGATATTATTTAAACGGTATGTTTCGAACAAAAAATATACGAAATTCGATTCAACAATTAACGTTTTTCAAGATTTCAAAAAATAAAAATCCGTCACAAAGTTGGGCCGGTACAGCCGTATGTACGTCCACCATAGTAGTAGGGTATGTTGTTGATTCCAGACGATTTCTACTATTTGAAAAGTAGTGGAAACGTAGTAATATGAAAATTTTAATAAGGAAGTTTTTTTGTAACGAGACCACTGTGTTGCTCTTTTGGCATGTACACGTTAACGATATGCGACAGAGTCCAAGTGATAAAGTTTAGTAGAATCACTCGAATGACAGACCGATTGCACTAGTCCGAACTATATTCTTATCTATTGTTTATACATCACACCAACATTATAGGATTGATTTTTGACACGACATTTAAAACTAAACCTTCTTATATAACGTTATTGCGTCATCGCCTCCTATTTTGTCGTTGAACAATTACGTTGAATAATTACATTGAACAATTATGTTAATATATCGATAGCTAATGGCGCAAATTTCGATTTTACGCGAGTTTTTTTATCTTATTAGGGAAAATAAAATATACCTAGATTTTTTTCGATTTTTATTATAAAAATTAATTGGAACTTAATCTACCAATAGCGGTAAGGACGAGGAGTTATAAATATATCTGCTTCTTTTCATCTTTCGTACATTTCGTTTTACATTACTTGCCGCCACCTGGAGTCGATATTTGCACAATTTAAAAAAAACGTGTCTTTCGAATTCTCCAAACGGCGGTAGTTATACATTTTTTTCGGTTTATCGTTTTGTTCAATTTTGTACTTACGCATCTACGCGTATATTTTTAAAACGATTGTGAATAATTATTATAATCTTAACGTCGAATCTGTTATACTATTTACTAGGTACGTAAATTATTATTTACGATTTGCGAGATTCAACTGTCCGCTAAACCGCGTATTTCTACGTACACAATTTCAAGAAATCAAACGTATCGAATAATCGGTTTTTCGTGTATCGCGTGTATTTTAACATTCACGTTCCTAATCCAAACCTTTCGCGTATTTATCTTCTCACGTTGTTGTGAAATATCATTTGGGAAATGTTTCCTTTTTCACGCGATTATATTTGTTCTTGACCATAACGATATCGCGTATGTAATGTCTGTCTCTCATCACCACTAATTCCGTCTCGATGATTTTAAATAACTTTTTTCTTCTAATAAACAAAATTAATTGATAATGAGCGATTGTATTATTACAACCGTTTATTTATTGTTCACGGAATTGTATTGGTTCTGCGTAGTCTGAAGTCTACACAACTATACTCTCTTAGTAGTCACACATACCACAGCACAAACAAGTACGCACACACGGGCGTATTATTTTCGTTAAACGCGACTTTTGCGTTTTGTAATATAATTTCAATTCCGTATCGATCGCCGCAACCGTTTGGTTTCTATTGAATTTGTTTATTCGACAAAATATTTGTAATATTTATAACAGGCTCCGGATACGCTGTTCGATACAAGTATAAGATTCACATATTTTTTATATTTTTTATTTCTTCGGTATTTCGTGTTTTATTTTATTTCAATGAAGTTTCTCGACGATTAGTGGCGTACTCCTTTGGCGTGTTTGACTGGATTTGAAATTAAAATTCTCGCGTCAAATGTCAGTTTCGTTGTCGTCCAAGAATATTTTAGTTTGGCGATTGGATTCTAAAATTACACGAGACCGGTTTTCCTTAACGCGCGTTATTCATCCGTATGGCCCATACGCGGACATTCGTCGACTTTATCAAACCTAATTTTCCATATTAGATATCGTACTTCTCTGTAGGGACCCCGTGGCGCGTGTTTGGCTCCAGCTACAAAAGCGGTTTTCTTATTTCTGGAGTTTTTATTCGAAAACGAATTCCGAAAAACCGCCGTCCGCGCCACTGTGTCGTCGTGTCGAATTTGTTTGAACAGTCCTTAAGTGTACACAACAATACTGTTGACCAATAATAACGTATCGCTCGTCAATGTTGAAATTACTAAATCGCCGAATATATCGATAACATTTGTCGTTAACGTACTAAAAATACTCTATATCCACGCGATGTTGTTCTGTTCGTAGATCGTAGCGATCAATCGGATAATATTGTTGGGATCCGAAGTTGATCTATAATGATATATGTGTACGGTCAATAAAATTGAACGCTTTTAAATACGCGCGCGTTTATATATATTTGTATACATTTAATGATGTGTACGTGTTCGAAATAATTGTACAGCTCGTTACCTAATCGAGTTTGTAGTATAATAATTTTGTTTGTTCGACGTTTAAACGATGTAGAACGTTTCGGGTAATTATAAAAGATTATTGACCTTTAGGATTTTTTTCGGAAACTATTACCGATATAGCGAAATTTGAGCGCCGAAAAAGAAACGCGCGTATACGTGTGTTATGTAGATACGTCAAGATGAACGACGTGTACGTGGCGTTGTAAAAAATCGTTCGAATATTTTTTTAATAACGTATTTGAACGTTACGTGGTAAATTAAAGAAGTATATTTCGACATTTATTATGAGAACGTTTATTTTTACGTATTTTTTTCGTATTACGATTTTAAAATTTAGATTTGACGGTATTTTTTTTACCAGTTAACCAAATTAGTTTGCACGTAGCGTGATAATTTTCATATTATCTACGCCTAAAGAAACTTTAACAAGTATTGAATACCATAAACATCCTACTCGAAGTACTCGAGAATAACATTTTATATATTATAGGCGGTATAGGCGAGAAGAAATAAAAAAAAATACAGTTGTAAATTCGTTTTTTATTTACGTAGATATTATTTGTTCTTTTACTGTGTACAATGTATTTATATATATTCAGTATATTTATTGTTCGTCTCTGGATAACTACGTTTTGTTTTCATATTTCTATTGTTGCGCTTCACGTGTAAACGTCGTTATATAAAATACGGCGTATATGCACGACGTGTTCCTAATTAATTCGACAATAATAGTGCGACCTTCGCGGCCGTAAAATATATCGACCGTGATCATGTGTTTGCGTTACAATGTAACGAAATACGAGAGATGATGTCTGTACCAAAAAATGATTGACAAAAATTATAAAACGCTCGACCGAAGTTCTTCGATACGGTCCACGAAGACGATTATCCCGAATAAAAGTTAGAGAGGGTGTAGAATCGATAAAACGAAAAAAATGACGTAATTAGCGAAATATTAAGTTTTCCCAAACGCCGGTAAGTACGCGTAATTCGCTATACGCGGAATACGACTTATTAATTCGGTCGAAAAAAGTTCGTTTCCGTTACACGAAACTTTCGATTTTTGTTCAATATCATTTTTAGGAAAATTGAAATTACTTCTGGCCCGTTTCGTTTTTTATTAATATATTTGTATCGTCGGTTGTATGTTCTTCGTATTTCATTTGACGTCATTTACGAAGATAGTTAACAGCCTGTATACTTCGGTCGTTACATGATTCTTGTTCGTATTTTAACGTGTAATAATATCGTACGCGTCTTAATTAACGTTTTTAGGAACAATATCGCGTTTGATTTAGACTTTTGTTCCAAAACCGTCAATTTAACGAAATACTTGATAGTTTCTCCGACGAATAGCGACTAATGGAACGAACAAATGTATAAAACGCTATCGCTCGTGAAATTAATACACGGGTTCTGTATTGTTCTATTAATAGTTTAAATATTTGGAATTACTAGAACGTCGATTCTAACGATATATCGTACTGTGTGAGAATAATAACACGACGACCGTTTAAAATGTATATTGAATCCGAAATCGAATTTCGATAGAAAAAACCGTCCGACCGTTTTGGAATAAGCGTTTTTCTTCGGTATTCCGGTTTGGCATTGGCAACTTAATTTTACTCCGTTAATAATCCTACCAACAAAAATAACCAATCTAACAAAACTTTCGTGATAATGATCGATAGAATACACTAAATGTTTATTTACCGCGTTCCAAAGTTTTGTTTTTGAACAAACAGTACACATACGCGCTCGGTGTACAACACAATCGGGATACTATTGTATACTTAAAATTTTTTTTCTCGAAATCCCACATGGTACAACAAACGTTTTGATTCTTCGCTAACATATGCCGTTACACGACGTCAAAGACTAAACGGTTGTATATTTAGGCGGTAGATACGTAAAAAAAAAGAAAGTTCGTTTTTAAAAACGTCCACGAATATGTCGTCTACCATAGAGATTAGTGTTCGTGGTGTATACGCCACGGATTATAAGTTACGGAGGACTATTAAAATGAAGGTTTTTTATCGACGGTTTTGCAATGTTTCCGAGAAGTACTACTAGCGGGCACGCGACACTAAAATAATCCAACGTAATCGAAAACAATCGCGGCGGCCTCGAAACCATTTGGGTTGCTGCCGCATTGTCGCGATTTAAAAAACAGTCGTATTAGCGTACGATATTCGCGTTGACGATTATTTCCCGTATGGTAACGACATGCAGTTAGTAAATCAGTCGTAACCGTCACCAGCGAAACTCGTCGGAAATTTCTTATCGGACAGAACGTTTCTTTTTCCAAATTATCCTACGGCTCGCCCTATCTATGTATAACATCTGTACGCTGCTATGGCCAGTGGTCTCGACGAGTCGTTTCGAAAAATGTTACTTCGACCGACGGAATTTAAAATAATTCCGTTTAGTAGTACGTCGATGTTTCGTCGTAACGTGTACGTTTCTAGTGCCAGCTTTTTCCGTTCGCGTATCCGGACGAACGCCTGTATTTATCGCGTCGGAACGTCGAAGTCTAGCGAACAAGGCGAAACGCGACAGTTATTTTTAAAACGGGCCGTTCAACGCGAATCGTATATTTCGAATACAATATACCTACGAACGCGGTACGGTTTAGCGCCGAGTTTTATATCGGCGACGATTTGTACGTACAAGTCAACGTTGTTTGGAGTACAAATATATCTTCTTCCTCGCCTCTTTCCCAGCTATTTGGGATCGGCCACCTTGATCCTCAACCTCCACTTGATCAGAGTATAAATATATACATAGAAAAAAACGTTTTCCGAAAAATGTATTATCGTGATACGTAGGTAAGTAAAATCGAAACGAAAGTAGTAAACGATAATTTCGTATTCTCATATATCCGCCATCGAAAGTAATATAAAAATCTCGTAGTTTTGGCGATTGAACCGCCGCGGTTAAGGTACTTTTTTCGGATTTTTTTTTCGACGAAACGCCGAAAATAATGACACGGTACGATACTTTGTGTAGTGGCCATTGCCGGTGCGTTCGTGAAATGCCCAGCAGAATACGGCCAGTCCATCCCGCACTCGATCCGTTTTCACGCGAACTTAATCGCCGATCGCGTTCGCCGGGCGGTGTATTATTTTAACGAAATCGTCGGAGCGTAATTTGAATCCTTCCCTTCCCCCCCACATACACACACATAAACCCCTCCTCCTACCCACTGTGGTGCCCGTCGCCCAACGAGAAATAATTGTGCGTTTACGTTTCCAGCCAGCGGACGCGGAAAACCAAAATTTCCAATGGAGTCACACGTCCGAGGACAGTTTCGCGGACGCGAACGACGCCGTCGTGAGCGGTTACGAAGCGGACAGCGTGCTGACGTCGATGATGCACGAATCGGCGGCGGACGATTATCACAACCAGGAGCCGATCGTGGACGTGCAGGAGTCGCAAACGTGGCTGTCGTGTCGGAAATACCGGCCTACGATGACGCAAGGCACGACGACGACGACGGGGGTCGGCGGTGGTGGTAACTATTCGGACGACGACGACGGCGGCGGTGGCGGCGGCGGCGTTGGTGGCGGCGATAAAGATACGTCGTACGGTGGCGTCAGGAAGAAACCGCGAATGTCCAGACCGGACGAATTCGGCACGTTCTCGGACTACGTGGCCGAACGTATGCACAACCTGCGAGCCGACAAAGCGCTACAGTTGATGGCCCGCCGGGACATCGAAGAGGTTTTGTTCAAATACGAAATGAAGTTATTGGAACAGACGAGAGATTCGCAGCAGCAGCCGCAACAGCAACTGCATCATCATCATCAACTATTCGACATGGAGGCCACGACCACGCCGAAATCAATTTCGCTGTCGTCCGACAGTGACTTGGATCAACAATAGTGTTTGCCGAATAGTTAACGCCGATAATGTTTTTCCGTTTTAGATTACTGTGTATATTATTTACATGTATGTATGTGTGTACATATATATATAACGAGACGACTTTTTTGATTCCTATAATTAAGTTTTAGTTATTTTTTAATAAACCTATCATTCGCCGTTCGGCTACTTACGACGTACGTTGTTAAATTTATCGTTCGTTCCGCGGCACGGGCCGTTGTTCCGAATCGTGTCGTCGTCGCGTTTCGTTTTCCCGAGCGCGTTCCCGTTTTTTTTTCGATATCGTCGCCTCCGTCGTAGTATTCTCCACGAAATAAACGTTCGAACGTATCGGGTCGCGTCCGCTAAATACGCTCCCTAATTAAATCGCGTCGTCGACGTACGCGCCCGCGTTATTCGTTCGCGGTTCGCGTTCCCGTTATTGTTTGTTTACGTAACGCCGAAAATAGCCGGGCGCCACGTGTATTCGTCGTCGATCGCGCCAACCACCGAACGCGCGTTGATTTATACTACAGACCAAAAAGCTAATTCGGCCGGATCCGACCCAATACACCATCATCGAGGGGAGGAAACACTGTTTTGGGGCGCGCGTCATTTCTCGTCGGTGCCGCCGAACCGGCAGGTTATCACGGTGTAGACGTTGTTGTTTCGTTCGATCCGTCGGTACGCGTCGATTTTCGTACATTTCGAAACGTGCGCAACCGTTACGGCTGTCGTGTGCAACCGAAATCGTACGGGAACGTCGTCGCGAAACGTGTGTTATACGAAAGTAACGATTGAAATACGCGGTCGGCGTTTTCCGTGTAGACTAGCCGCCGTCCATCCGTCGAACGGTTTTCGACAGCGCGCCTGTATACCGACGTGTACGGTTAGAGTTGTACAATCGTTCGTTCGTCCGTTATTATAAACCGTACGACACGCGCGTCCGCTCCGAGGGAGGGGGGGTTTCTTTCCTACGCGGAAATACTTCGTCGTGAAAACGAATTTATTTCGCAATTTATTTACTCGATCGAAATGCCTGAACAAGTCTCAGCCACCCCCAAGCCGTCAGGTAACCGAATCACGGCGTCGTCGCCACGTGTTACAACACAAATTGTGTCCGGCGGGGTACCGATTTTGTTTCATCCAAAACGCGTTCGTCCGCGCAATGCCGCCATATTCCTTTTGCATAGACGTCTGCGCGCGATAATAGTTAAACCGATTTCGTACCGAATTGGAATCGATCTATCCACGGTTAGGTTCGCGTCTGCGTGTGACTCGGTCATAAAAACCGTTTAGAAACGAAAACGACGATACATTTTAGTATGCCGAAGCGATCGAATGTACGTATTTTTGTTACCGGGCGTCGCCCGATTTTTCGATTTACGGCACACGGGTAAATTTACGCGGCGGTTTTTGTTTTCTCGCTCGTCCGATTGTTTATCGACGGTTTGGGGAAAGCAATTCCTATCCGTCGAAACCGGCCGAACATAGTGCGCCGATGGGGAGGGGGAAGGAATTTTCGATTTGTAAGCGTAATCGTTCCGTCGTTGACCGTGGTCGCGACGGCGAGCCGACTTGGGGTTTCGGGAGTGGCACTACGAAGGGGCGGAACGCGAGAACTTCCCCCCCCATCATCACCGTGCGAACGCTGCCTCGGCAACGACGATTGTCGGAACGGTGGCGATACGCCGGCGTCGTTGTCGCCTGTTTCCGACGCGACCTTTGTTCGGGGGTGGCGTCGGCGACGACCGTCCGATAACGTAATTTTCGACCGCCTCTCCGGCTGCTCGTTGACATTAATTACGTACAACGCCCCCCCCCCCGTTGTCGCGTACGGCTCGAAAAGTCGTTGGCGCGTGTACTTGTTGTTTCACGTCTCGGCCAAAGCGATCGATCACGTTTATTATTCTGTCGTCGGTCCGATATTCTCTACGTATTCGAACGCGTATCCGTAATAAATCGTTCTCGACACTGTCCCTTTCAAGTTCGTCGCGCGAAATCGGAAATACTTTCGTCACCGACGGCCGCAATTCGCGTCAACGACCGAACGAGTCGACTTTCATTCGTCGTTAACGGCGCGCGACGTCGTACGACACGTATACTTCTGTTCGGGATAGACGAAAAACGAACGCCTAGTGGTCCGCCGCCGCCGCGTTCGTCCGTCTTTCCCCTCGCCAATTGTTTTTTAACGGCTACTAGTCAAGTTCGTCGTATTTGCACTATTTCCCCATGTACCGCGCGACCTATCGAAATCTCCGTTTTATTATTCTTCGAGAAGTGCCCGGGCGCGTCCCGTTAATCGTCGCGCGTCACGGCCCCCGGGTAAATTTATCGATCAAAGCCAAAGGCGCTCATGCGCTGCGACCGCGCCGCCCGTTCGTTCGTTAAACATTGTTTCACGGAATCAACCGTCGGCCTCCCCTACTCGCCTGCGTCGTCGTCGTTCGTTTATTCCGTTATTCGTACTCCGTACGTGGCTCGTATAGGTCGAATTCGTGCCGCCGTGTTGTTCGGTCCGCGCCGAACCCGAAACGAGAGAAACCACTCGACCGGTTTTCCCGCGGAGTGCTCGTCCGTACACGATTGGCGGGGGTACGGCCGTGGAACGTTAACGCCCGTGGCCCGGTCGATGATTCGCCGGACGACAGTAACGCGAAAGGGGAAGAAATTGGCGGCGAGGAACGCGACAATTCGTGCGAAAACAATCGGCACGTCCGTCAAGTGTTCTTAATGGGAAGACAGTGTGGCGGCGTTCGCAGCCGGGAAAACATGAAGAACGAACCGGCTCTCACCGTACACGAAACGGGGAGGTTCGGTTATTTCGTCCTAATTTAGTAGTAACCGTTATCGGTTATTACCTAATCTAACCACGCGTAAAATAACGGACATCGTTCGTCCGCCGGGTGTTTATAGTTTACAATTATTTATTATTGCCGTGGCCGTCGATGGCGTTTAATGAATGGCATTCGATCGGCGGCCACGCGCATCAACTCCCTTTCCCCGTTCGTAGCGAATTGGACGATAATTTCGGTACTGCGATCCGTTTTAATATTCGTCTAAACCGATAGTGTCGTACACGACGAAGGCCCGGCGACGAAATGCGATTTAGTAACGACGGTGTTTTCGTGTCGTTATGTTTTAGATTACCACGTCGTTCATACCGACGTGTTACACGAATTGTCGCGTCGACACCGTTCGTAGCGAGCGTTTAATAAACGTTGAGGCGTGGACATTTTGAATTTGTCCGGAGAATTACGTTTCGGATTTCGACGATTATGTACTCGCGAAATAGATATAGGTCGCCGTAAAATAGCTTATACGGACCAACGGCCGAATATTATTGACCGCCAAAAGCGACGGACATTTTCGTTAGTAAATTATATCGTCGAAACGAGTACAAATCGATTTAGCTAATCGTAATGGATGTCGGGACGCGTAACTCATAAGTAAAACGAAGTTGGAAAACGAAAACACCCGAAGTGTTAAGGGTATTTCGCTACCGCGTCTACATAATATATACGTACCACGAGTAGTGTACTGTCGATGACACTGGTTGATCGGACCGTGGAAACGAACGATTTCGTGGTCACGAACGCGGAAAGGATTTACGATAATCGTTATCGTTACACCGTTAGAAAAATCCGGCGATTATATTTCGTGTCGAATTATTCGTTACAAATAACATTGCCTAAACGGTACGTTCTATCAATTCGACGTTTGCGTTTAAATAAAAGAAAAAAAGAAATCGAATAAACTATCGACGCGCCTAAAACCGTTACGGGAAACGACAAATTGTCGTCGTCGCTATTTCTCCGCTAAAATCGTTTTTATTTCCTTCGGATCTAATTTATATACGTATATTTTAAATAGCGTTCGTTTAATTTAACCGCGCCGCGACTAAAAAACTCCGTAATCGGTAGCTGGAACACAATTGGCAAAAGTCGAAAAACGATGTTTTCAACTTTTGATTATGACGCGAAATTAATTACAGGCGTATACACGTTAGCGGACGGTATATACCAACGGACGAAACGATTTTGTATCGTTTTCTCATCGGTCCGGTACTCTTTCGTACGAAAGCCGACAAAGCGAATACACCGCGCGTAGTTTTTAAGTAGTTTCGTGTTTTTTTTTTTTTATTATCGTATAATTTTATTTCAATAGCAATGAACAACAATAATAATATAACAACAATAATTTTAAACGTAACCGATTACAAAAACAAAAATAAAACGAAAATAAAACGACGACGTCGATTTTCCAAGCGATATTTTAAACGACTATAATGTAAACATTTGTCTTAAAAAAAATTACGTAATATAATATCGTAAAGGGGATATTTTTAACAAAAAGCTCGTCGTTATGTGATTTTAATATGCGATTTTTTTTATTATCGTAATTACGTTATTATTCCGAGAAATAGTAACGTCCATTTGTTATTCGTTTTTGTCTATTACGCGACGATAAAAGTTTGCCCTTAGAAATATTGATTGTCTCAGAAAGCCAATATTACATTATTTGTTCGTAATTTTAAAGGTTTTTTTTTTTATATCCCGTAATAATTATTCGTTGGTTTTGTGTCGCTATTGTTTACAACGAAATTGCAATATGTAAAACGCGTCGTAACAATAAAAAAAAATATATTTTATAATAACAAGCTCCCCCGTAAGCCTCCCGATTTCCTCCAATTTCGAGTAAATAGAACAGCGATTTTTCGTAATTTCAACTATAAACGATTTAAATTTATATATACCTATAAATACTTTTTTTTAATAAATGAACTTCGTTCAAAGTTCATACAAAAATTGCGCGTAAAAAACTTTTAGTGCCGTTGTAGTGATTTTTGAAAATATGATTTTTAACAAGAATTTATAAACAGCCACGGTTTACGATGGTTATTATAATAATTTAAATAATAATAATAATTAAAACGATAATATATTAATAACGATTAAAATAATAATAATAATAATAATTGAAATTATACGAATAATAATAAATTAAATAATAATAATTGAAATTATACGAATAATGATAAATTAAATAATAAGTTAAATAATTTAAATAATATTAAATATTAACGTCGTTAAACACCGTACCACTAATTTGTAGATATAATGATTATAAAAAAAAGTTAATTAAAATTAAGGTAGCTGCTCGTGAACGAATTTTTCTTCTCGAAAATGATAACTTTCAGACTATTGAAATACAAATATAAATTCGGTAACGCAGTGTATAAAATAATGTTCGAAATCAATCGTTTACAGTTTTTCAACTTACAAGCTAAACATTTTTTTGTGTTTGTTTTATGACCACTTTACAGTTTGTATTTACATTCATAAAAAAAAAACCGAAAAACCAAACGACAATATTATATATATATATATTGTTTAGACAATTTTTTTTTCGTTTTTGTTTTTGCTTTTGTTTTTTGTGTTTTTATTGGCTCCCCTAGGGTTTTCTCGAATATTTTTGTATAATACATAGGCGAGTACCATTTTTATACTACCACTTTCGTCGAAACTAAATATTATGTATATAGGGTACAATAACGAGTGAAATACTTATTATACGTTTTTAACATTTGGTGTTCTACGTACATGACATAGTATTAATATTTTTTCGAAACAACAACAACAACAACAATAACAACAACAACAACAACAAACGGCAATAATAATAATAATAATATTTAAATTAACGATAAAAATAATAAAAATAATAATAACCGATAACCGAAATAACGATTAACGATATGAACGATACAAATAATAATTACGATTGAAACGATAGTAATAATAATAATAATAACGATACCGTATGCTTAAGTAAACTATTACACGACGTGATATTATAATATTAAATTCTGTACAAGAAAGAAAGTTCCGACGGGTGTAGCGCTGACCCGGGTGTGTCCGCTTCTCGTCTAAATCGCAGCGGCGAGACTGTTGAACGTGGCGACGATTCACGTCGGGTTGGTGGTGGTGGTGATAGTGGGGGGCTGGGAAGGTAGTGACGACACGCGACTGACGAAAACGAGAGAGTGAGGAGAATAAAAACGAAACTCCGCGGAATGGTGGATTCGCCGACTATTTCGGGGTAGGCAAACGTGGGCGACGACGGCGGTCGCTTACGAAATCGCGGGCGTATTGTTTATAACGCAACGACAGGGACGCCGAGCGTGAATTAATTCGGCGGAGTAAAGAAAGAAACTCGGGCGGTTTTCGTGCCGGTATGACGGGCGCGCTTCGGTTCGCCGAAATTCGTTTATCGTCGGGGTGGTAAACGTATTTATCGTTTTTACTCGACGGACGACTAATAAACACGGCAATAACGAATCCGCGCGGAACGAGATTTGTGACTAGTGGGCTGGGCGGTAAACGCGAGGCGTACGATATTCGAACACGAGTACGTCGTACCGGGAAACAAAACGTGACGGCGCGGAGCGAGACATAAGTGCACCGCGGTCGTCCGGCCGGCGGTGGTGTGTCCGGGAGCGCGTGATCGGCGTGAGAGTAACGTCGCCCGTCCGAGTCCGGCCCCGTGCGATTTAGATGTACGAATACGGACCGTCCGTGAGAGCGCTACAAAGCAATAGTCAGGAGTTGTCGTCTTTGGCCCGGCCTCCGTTCCTGCTTGTCGGCTTGTATTCGAGCCCGGGGTCGAATTGCATCAGCACAAACACCTGCGCGACAATTAAACGGTCGTCACGTTATTCGATTTCGTCGAGTAAACGGTGGTCATTTACCCGTGATCGCTCGATCGACTAATATTCGGTAATGTTTCGACGCGCCGCGGGTATCGTCGAATCGGAAACGAACCGTACGAACGTGTGTGCGTGTGTGTGTGTACGAAAAGAAAATGACGTCGGGTGGATATCGTGATTGGGGTATTACGGCGACGGGTTCGCCGAAGACAACGAACGAATTCGCAGATTTCGCGAGAGGAGACCGTTTCGCGAAGTCTGTCGAATATATAATTACGTTCGACGAAGAATTATCGTTAGTGACTTACTGGTAATTTACGAAACGTACCGTAAGACGTGAATGTCGCTTCGTTTATGCGTTATATTTACGAGAACTTTAAACGGTTTGTTCTTTGGTCGTTTATTCGGTGTCCCCCCCCCTTAAACGAATTCCCCAATCGCTTTGCCTCGATTACGATTTTTAATCGACAACAACGTTTTCGCCGAATTTCGTAAAAATTCTCGGAGCCTTCGGTTTTATTAGAGATATCTACGTCGCGTTACGTACAACTCAACGAATTTTACCTTACCACGATGTATAGGCAATTACACACACACCGGGCACACTTGACCCGCTAGCCGGCCTTTAATTAAAGTCGAGACGCGTACAACGCGTCGTCTTGGTGGGCGGCCAAAAAAAAAAATGTCCCGGCGACTGTTACACAATTGGAAATAGCCGACCCGGTGCGCCACGTGCCAGAAATAGACGGAGAATTTCGAGCGCGATAATATTATATATAATACTATGCCTACACGAGGGGTGATCAATTTACAGGCGTTCGCGATTAATCACACACACGCATACACATGGGGGGGACACTGTTTAATGAAACCGCGCTCGAGTTGTCTCCGGAAATTCGGTCGGCCGACTTAAATTTTCGCTCGAATCGCTCGCGCCTCCATTATCCGCGCCTATATTAAAACGAATTGCGCGCTTAAAACGCTAATCCACCGGTTCCGTGATTTGCGTTTCATTTAAACGGCGGCCATCGTTGTTCAAAGCACGCGCGCGTCGTAGTTGATCGAAAAAGTTAAATCAATTTTAACACGATCGTTCGATCGAAAGGCCCAAATCGCCGCAACACGGCGGACGAAACCGGAATTAAATATAACCTCGACGGGGCGTACACGACGCGATAAAATAATAACGAATCGTAACGGTTCGTTATCCAATATTTTGACGAAATTATTCCGTAGTCGTAGAACGTTGAAATTGGCGCGGAACGCGCGAGTTAAAAGCGTCTTAACGAGTTAATTGTGTATTTTTGACCAAGTCACTCGACGCTTAAACGTTTTCGAAATACGACTTTTAAATTATCGACGATATAGACTACTGTCAATGTCGTTTAATTGTATAACACAAACGTAATAGAATTGAAGACTGCGATTTAATTGTTAACGTCGGAAGTTCCATAGAAAACTCTTTTAATTCGACTTATATTTTTTATATCAACTTAATCGGTTAAACTATTAAAATCAAAAAACTAGCCCAGTCTTGCGTGCACACGCGCGCGCGCGTACGGACAGGGACGGTTGGATTTCTCGGATAAGATATCTAAATTCGCGCGCGTGTAATATTAATGACGACGTGTCCCGGACTCGTATTCGCTCCGTTTTCCCGAATATTGAAAAGATAGCGTTCGCTGAAACTGAACGTACCAATCTTCGAACGAACCCGCGCGATTTAATTATTGGGTACGATTTAGCGGGAACGTTAACTCGTTATCCAATCAACCAATTACCTGGTCCGTGGGCATGAGCGAGAAGTCGTCCGGCGGATTGGTGATGACGTATCGTTTCGACGACGCGTCGCATGACGAGCTCCTGTCCCGGAATCTGTAACAACACCGAAGCGACCGGATGAGAATAGCGACGTACCGTCGCGAAACAGACATTCGAAGACGACACGCCAACACCGCGCGTTATTACCGATTATCGTTGTCGGACAGGCGAAGAACGTTTGGTCGTAAAACTCGAGATGTGGTCGACATATAGCGGTCAAGTTCAATAAACGCTAACGAAAACGCACGTTCGTCGCACACAATCGGAGGATTCGAAAATCGTCGATAGGAAATAATAAACGTATTTTTCGAACAGTTGACCGGTCTGTGTAATCGGATACCGAAAATACTATTCAATACGCGAACGTAAATCGTAAGTCCAAACGTACTCCTCCCGCGATCCGCACAATAATGTAATAACACGCGCTCGAACGCCGCCGCGCACACACGTGTAGTAATAACGCGAACAAAGCGGAGGCGTAATTTGGACGGCGCGAGTAGTCGTCGCGTGTGTAAGGTTATTCGAAATACCGTTCCACCGAAAATCCTCGGGTGACGTAGAATTATTTGAGCCTCGTTTGCAGTATTCGAAACTTACGCGAAAATACGTTTGCGGCTAGTCTATAAATATAAGCAGTTTTAGAAACGAAAGCCCGTTGGAAATTGACATTTTTAAATAATCGTACACGGTCTATTCGGGTTTTTCTATAGTTCGTCATTTTTAGAGACGGGCGCGTTTTAATATTACAACGCGATCGTTATGCCGATAGTACTGAAACACCGATACGTCGATCCAAAATGAAACGCGTATATTTGTTGGCGATAGAAATACGAAATATTCGAAAACTTCGTTCGCAAAATATAAACGTCGTACGATCGATTAAAACTCTGAAATCGCTAACGTATGTTGCCTGGACTTTTATCGGATTTTCAGTACGACTCGTACGATACTCGAATAACCGTTCTCGATTTGTCGACGATAAATTATGGAAAAATACGATCGGGTGTAATCGTCTCTAATTATATTTTCGCGCGACGACGGTGCTCTCTACCGAACGGGGGAGGCATTTGCGGACGGTCGGTGTAGTGTATTAACATTTCGCGTTGTATCGACATTTAAGTAATCGCGGCCGGAAAAATTGTTCGTCGCGTCTTACGTAATGTCGACCCAATTTACGCCACCGCGGGGAAAACATTAATAGGGATCCCCGGTCTGAACGGAAAGACGACGAGAAAAAAATCGTGTGTACACCGCGACATGTCTACACACACACACACACACACACACTATGACGTAATATGAAAAAGCACGGCAAGGATACATTTGATCTGGAAACGGAGAGAGAAATATCGCGATTTTACACGAGTAAATGAACGAAACCCGTTCGACGCGAATGCCGAGGAGGGAGATTAGCCTAACTTAACGGACGGAATTGGCGACAGCGCGTAATATAAAAACGCGATTCGAATCGAAAAACCGCGTTTAGTACGTTTTTCGTTACGCGTCCAAACCGAATCGACCCCGACGACGTTTACACCAGGACAGAATATCGTGCCGACAACTCGAAACGACGTATATAGCGTTTTCGTGATTATTATTTTTCCACTCGGGCACATACACACATATAGACGTTACAATCGTATTCGACTATTATTATTGATTACCGTAAAAAATATATATATACGCGCGTGTTCCCGTCGAAAATAACGGACGACGGCTTAACACGATCGATTAATTACGGAATTACGTCGTTCTGTTATCTCGAAACGCCGCACGAATAATGTACGGAGTGTCCACGGTTATTTGTCGCTAGAAATCGAATAAATTGTGTTTCCGCGTTTTAAAAAAAATTCGCCGATTCCCGTCGAAGTTGTAACGAAACAGCGGCGTCCCGGTTATTGGACGACGATGTCGAACGGGAATCGATTCGTTCTCACAGTGGCTGCTCTTTAATTCTACGCCGGTCGCGTCCGAACAGTGGTAGTTACGCGTAATTGGGACGAACGACGCCGCCGAGAAAACCGTGACGAATGGTCGCCGCGCAAGTAATGTTACGCCGTTTCTTAATATTCGTACATTATTCGCCACAAACGGAGCCGTGTATCGCCCGGTACGGGCCGGACTTTGCTCGTAAATTCCGTTGTTCGGTCTTTAATCGGCGCGCGCGCGCGGCGAACACTAAAACCCGCCGACGCTACGAATATTTGAATCGCGTCGTGCCGAGACGACGAAAGTCCGTGTAGTATTTACAGGAAATAAAATGTCGCCGGGAGTCGGTGCAGGGATCCCCGTTAATTTCAATCGGCCGTGTTATATAAATATACGTCTTAATGTTAATCGCAAACTACAAAACATGTATAGTTAGTTGTTCATACCGGTACCTGTATAGACCAATGCACAGCATCCCGTACGACTTCAGGGCGGACACGAACAGGTCGCCGTACTTGCCGGCCTCGCCGAACTGCGCCAGCGGGCCGTCGTACAGCGAGATCTGACCGACCCTACACCGGTCTCTGTTGGCCAAGCTCTCGTCGGTGCTGCAAAAACACCGTACGGCGTGTTATTAGGAAATTACGGCGGCCAAGCGTTTCGGGAAACGATTACGATACGTTTCGGCGTTTCGTAACGGCCTAGTTCCGTATTCGCCGTGTTACGCGTGATATTATTACACTCGAGTTTCATACGACCAATAAAACGCGCGAATACGTAACGCTATTTATCGCGCGTATAAACGAAAAATGGCGTACATACATTAAGCCCATTGTATTTATATACACGAACAATTTTTTTTAAAAGAAAAAACAACCGTTCGAAACAATCTCGTTCGCTGCAGTAGAGATCACGATTACCGCTAATAACGCGAGTTCCGTTCGTTTAATAGCGTTGTTTAATATTCCGAAAATTGCGTTTTTAGTAAATACCGAAAAGAAGCCGGGCAAATCTTGGCGTATAACGTGTACGTAGACTATATATGTATGTATATTGTACGGAATGGAATCGGCGACCTTCGTGCGAACGACGCGTTTTAACGATCGCTTTCAACACGCGATTATTATTATTATTAGCCGCGGTAATAGTTACTATAACATAATTCGCGTGTGCGTATAAATACACGGATAGTGTAGTATTCCCGCGCGTGTATTTACTTTTATATTCGAAAAGGGCGCAAAAAATTATTGCTCGCGAACATGCGGTGTAGCGAAGTGTAGTTAATAAAGGTACCTTTCACTGTACCGTTACCTACCGCACAAATACGTTTTATAATAATAACGTAACCGCCAATTCCGAATTCGCGTGTCCGTACAAAGGCCGTACGCCGCGGACGAAAAATATTCCCTCGGGTCGCGAATGTATAAAACTCGACCGTTCGCCGTTATTATATTGACGCTATCCCGTCGCTATGGATCGCTGCGAGTTTTGATTATTCGATTTCGCCGTAACGTCGCGTCTCAAACCGGTAACGATACACATTAATTTTCGTATATATAGTTCGCGTAACCGCGGAAAATGTCCGAAAAACGCGCGGAGACGCAATTTCCTCGGGAAATTCGAAACCTTTTTCCTTCGCGAGAATCGCATCCGTTTTCGGTACATTTTCTGGGAAACTATGGCAGGAACATCTCAGTTTCGATCAGAGGGTTTTCGTCAAACTTTCGGCAATATAAAGCATATTCCGGCGTTATTTGGCGCGGTAGTTCGATGCCGTCCCTGAATGGGTTAGGCTTAGAGATCCGGGACTCACCCTTTGACGCCTATTGTCATACCGAATCGTGTACACGATACGTATATAAAAAACCGTATTTACTTTGGATAGATCGATACGTAGTTTTACGCTGTATACCGAACGGTTTAAACTACGATCGTTCAACAGTTATAGTATTTGTTGTTAGTGGCGAAGACGGAACGATTCCCGAATTTAATACCGTCGAATATTAACGTTTTCGATTCGACGCGTATTTCGCGCTTGAATTGTGACTAAAACTTGACCGGCAATATTTACGATAAAAATATCGATTTCCCGGCCCGGTTGTAAATGTTCGTATACTCTTTTGACTCACCTGTATCCACCGCGGAGACCTGCTCCTTCGGCCAGAATTAGCTCGAGCTCGGGCGTCGCTCCGCCCGTGATCAACGATCGGATGAGTGTCAGCGCGTTTTGATTGAAATACGTCTGAGGAAATAATATTACGAAATCGTTATTAGTATAACGTGTTCGTCGGACACGTCGTCTTTTTCAACGAGTCGCCGACATTTGGAAGAGTTTCGACGGGATCGAAATTAAAACGAACTGGCGTATCGAGTACCGACGGGATACGATCGTGACAATCGGATTTCTAATAAAATTACGAAATTTAATCGAACTTGTTTCTTTGAAAACGAACACGTGAACGCCCGCCGCTAAGAACTCGGAACGACGGACGATCCAACTGTTATTTGTTCGTCCACGAAACTCGAGCGACCTAATTGTCGTCGACTACGAACAAATTGAATCGGGAAAACAACGTCGACAGTCGCGTGTATAGACCCTCGTACTATTTACGTTTCGTCCGTAAATACTCGCGTAGGTCGCGTACGGAACAAATTAGATATCCGGCGGTAGGTAATAATAGTCACGCGTTGTTACGATCGTCGAATAAGAGAAATGTACGTAGAGGATGGGAGTGCCGTTTGGCACTCGGTACGGCGACCCGTATTCACACACTCACCGTGGACATTAGCGAGTCCAAGACGCTGACGGCGAAGGCCGTACCGCACGCGAACGGCTGTGTCAGGTACAGTTCCGTGTCGGGGTCGTCGTCGTCGTCCTGGTCGAGGAACTGCACGTTGCTGTCGTTGACCAGTTCGGTGATCATCGGCACGTTGGCGCCGTACACCGACCCCCGTCTTTGCAACACAATCGGGCCGCCGGCGCAATTCAGACCGTCCGGATCGAACTGTTTGGTCACCGCGGTCTCGTCTGCGCACGGACATAAATCACTTTGGTCAGACGCATTGGCGCGTTTTCGGTACCGCGAGAATGGAGAACTACTCCAACGCGTACGTGTCCGTCTACTACGGGGAAATATCGGCCCGAGGAATACGAGAGCGGGCGCGGGACGACAGCCGGTCGCGCGGACCCGACCGAATGTCGCGGAAACGGACGACATTCCATTAGCCGGTGTCCCTGTTCCGGTCCGTGAAAAACGGCGTTCGGACGGGTAAGTGGACGTATGGCCACGCGAATGTCGCGAACAATGGTAACGACGATTTTAGGGGTTTGTTGATGCGGTTAGGTTAGCCGGCAATTTCGGAAAGAATGTACCGTCGTCTCCGGATGGGAAGACCGTAAATCGCGAAGGATTTCGGGCGGAAAGAATGTATGTATACACGTATTCGTTTCGGGCGAGTTAAAACAAGATCGGACAAGTGTAATCGGTTAAAATGTTGTCGGGTGTACGGGCGTAATGAAATGAAAATTAATAATAATATCGTCGGAGTCCGTACAGCGCGAATGTACGTAACGGCGTGTCCCTCGAAACACGCGACATTGAGAACGGTGAAATTCGATTCGCTTCGGCTGAGGAAATCGTTTGTGATCGACCACGGGTCTATAGCCAACAACGTCGTACGTGCCTACTACACTCCGTCTGACCATCGGCTTTCGGTATTTTACGGTGTGTGTTACGACGACCAGACGCAAATTAACACGCGCTGCGACAACGTACGGCGCGAAAACGGTTTTATCGTATCGTCGGTAATTGATTGCCGATTGACGGTACACACGAACGCTCCGCGCGTACGTTTAACGAAGACTTACGGCGGTTTTATTGACGCCAATTAAAACCGTTCGCTTGGTCGCGTGCGCTGCACGATACGAACGTCGTGGAAAATCGTATTGGTCCGAAACTGAACGACAAGTATCGCAATATTGTATTCGACGCGCGCGGCGTCGGATAGAAGACTAATGGTATAAAAACGTTCCGTCGAACGCCGTTTCGTATTAATCGACGCGTGGAATGCGCGCGGGGCATCGAACCGTGGTCGCTTGAAAAAAACGTACCGTATATTCCCCTTTATGGAACGGTTGGAAGTTATTCTACGCGTACGTATAACACAAGAACGACCGGTAATAATCGTTTTAGGAATTCATTTCGAATTCGGGGCGAACAAACGCGGCGACCCAGCGATGTACACGCTTAATAAGTACGTCGAGTTGTCGATAAAAATCGTTTTTGAAAAAAATCCCGGAATCGGCCGTTTTCTAGTAGTCCGAAGGGTATTCCTCGTTATTTTCTACATTACCTTGCGTAAGCACTCCGATGGTGTCGTCGAAAGTCATCGCTTTGATGTTCAACGACGCTAAAATGGCCTCCTTGTCGGCCAACGTGGGATCGTCGTTACTAGGAACTTTTGCCGACAGTATCACACACATGTCGCACAGATTTACGTTGACCGCTCGTAAGTCGGCCCGACTCAGTGGCGACCCCTGAAAATTTCGCGAGAACGAAACATTTATGTCACCGTCGCGCGAATAATACTGTATAATGTTTCGTCGCCCGGAGGATTTGGTTATCGTACGACAAGGGCGGATCGACGTGTCGAACAACCGAGAGGCCTCCCGGTAGGTTTTCGTACGAATTTTTCGTAGCGGACTGTACTCTTCTTTTACACCCTTTTTTTTAAACAACGCCCGTTCTGATTGACATTTCGCGATAGTTATCGTGAAAATCGAATAGAATATTAAAAAAGTCGCCTTCGTACACATTCGGTGGTCGTCGCGAAATTGCCTATTCGGAGCGCCGCGTCATCGAGTCGCCGACGACTTTTAACAATTCGATTTCTACGTTATCGGAAACCGTAAACGCCGAACCACCTTTAACGTTCGAAATGTTTAGAACAAAAATTGTTGGCGTGTTGTATATTTCGAAACGACGGACGATAAATTTTCGTCGTACGGGCCGACGTAGTTTTCGTTTTATCCGTTAAATTTATCGGTCGCCGTTGACGTACGAGCGACCGAATTATCACGATTTCGGCAAAACGATAGAAATAACGATACGATATAGCCGCCGACACGAAATAATATACGGCCTACAAACGCCATGTGAACAATCGCGTTGTAAGTGAAAACCGAGAATGGTTGAATTTGAAATACTATTAACGCGCGAAAAAATAAACGGTAAGAAATTTGGTCGAATAAGATCGTGGGCGGAATGTTTTTAGACGAATTTAGGTTAGGTTATGTTGGGAATTGTCGTAATTAACGTACGTTGAGCACGGATATTTTCGGTAAATTCTGTAACATCTTCCATTCGCGGCGAATATAGTCGACGGCGCCAACGATCACCACGTGTTTGAGTTCGTGATAATGGAAGTTGGACGCCCGCAGGGGCATCACTAGGTTCCTAAGTCCGATCAGCGGCGAGTCCGGATCGGCGAATAGGCACACCACGACGTGACCGTTCAACACGGTCATGGCAGCTTGGTTTCTGTCCTGCAAATCGAAATAGCCGTAATGTTTTCGGGTATTTTCTTTTCTTTTAATAATTTTCGCGCCGTACGAAGATACGTATCGAATTGGCGTTTTCATACGCTCTCGAACTTTTGACACAATAACGTACTCTGAACAAAATGTAGACGCGTTCCGCGTTCAAAAGTTATACTACGATCGCGTTTACGTACGTCTGTACGAAACAATAACTCGATTTATTAAAACGATTCACGTACACTGCGAACTACAATAATATAAATCGTCTCGTATTAAACGATATATACGATTAATCGACGGGTTTCGCGCGATCGGTAACATCTTGTGCCGACAACCCGTGTAATTAGATTAATTCGTAGACGCCGTTCCGGGTGTTCGCGAACCCGTAAGCTATTTATCACAAGCGAACGATTTTCCGCAACCTATCGAACCTATCGCGTAATATTTACCCTTAAAATGAATAACGTTCCGCTAAACGTCCGAAACGGTATCGAACGACGTGAAAAAATTGTTCCCGTTTCTTCGCGTGCTTTGTAATAGCACGCAACGCGATCGGCAGAAACCATTGAACGGTATTTGCTCCGAATTTTACGATTATACTTGGACGATTCGACGTTCGCTCGGAGATAACGTTCGGGCGCGCGTTTATTTCCACCGATTTTTCGGCATAAAAACGGACCACGGTAGTCGCGCGGTCACTACGACGCTTACCAGGATGCATTCCTCGAGGCTTTTCGCGGAGCTCCAGTGAAACATGCCGGTGGAGTCGTACTTCATTTCAGTCTTTTCGAAATCAAAGTCTTTCGCCTGGTCGTCGGCGATCCCGATTTGTATCCCGTTGTTGTTCATGTTAGTCCCGGCCGATCCTCCCCTGGTCGTCGGTCTTCAGTACCACATAGAAATAAACAACACGTAACGTTTATTGAGAATGATTTCGAACGGAACGGAAACACGACGAGATAAGCGAGTCCGACGGAATAATTGTTCAGTCGTCATATAATAATGTATTGTTCAACGATTGGCAACTACGAAAAGTAAAACACAAAATAATAATACGGACCCGATGCCGACAAAAACTATTAACTACACAACCTACCACGTGGAATGGACAATACAATTGAAAATACGTTTTATTTGCGAAGTAACGGTAATTCGTTAGGTTCTCGGTTATCGTACTTTACGGACGATTTATTTTTCCACGGCCAAATATTACGCGAAATTTAATATATCTCGCGAAATTTGCGATCGATTGTTTACGAATATAAGTAACCGATACAATAATGTACATTCACGGGATAGTGACGTGTTTGTAACAATTCTCTTTAAATGTCGTTATTGAGTTTTTGGTAAATTGTATAGTGCGACGTGCCGCAATGAAATGTTCTCGAGACAAGTAAGATAAACGGAGTTTTCTCGTTTATTCAGAAAATACTCTCAGTTGAAATCAGACGGTGTCGACGACTTGGGAAACCTTCGTTTAAAACGAAACAGACGAGGCCGGAAATAAAAACAAACATTGTAATAATTTCGAAAAAACAAACCAAGCAAATAAACTACAAACAGCGAGTGTTGTAACTAAATTAGTACAGCGAATTAATAATATAAAAAAGCCTTACGAGTGTAGGATTAAAATTAAAAATAATAAATAGGTGTTTATAGAGATAAAAAGCAGGACGAACTCGATCGGAGAAGTACAATATAAAAAATAATAGTTAAAAAGTAGAAAGCGTACAATAATTTTTTAACTTCGTATGCGAGTTGGTATCCGGCGTAGCTTCCTTCCTCTTGTTGAGCTCTGCAATAGATTCAATAAGATGACCAGGATCAGAAAAAACGATGTTTACACCAAAAATAAAACAAAAACAAAAACAACAAAAACGAAACGAAAATTCGAAGATGTCGAAAAACTATAAAGAAACGTGTGTTCGTCGTATGTGTACGTATTGTTTCTAAACTATATCGAATTCGTGTGAGGAGTTAACGCAATAGAATACGATTAGAATTTGTTAGTGTGAAAATAAAAACGAAAAATATATATATAAAAAAAAACCACTTAGGTAAAGACCAAATAAGACGCGAGTATTATACGCGTTATGTGTACACGCTCGAGGTCGTTATTTTTTTTTTTGCCAAAATTACGTTCGTGCGTGCGTATCTCACCGGTTGTTGTAGTTTTGAATCGGCGATCCTTTGTCCGCCGGACGGTTGATCGGCTTCACTTTATTCACCTGTTTCGGCGCCGACATAATCGAATTCGGCATAGTTGGCGGGTTCTTGTTGCCCAACACTGAACATGGAAACATGTACAAACAGGTCGTTAAAAAAATTGACGATTTTTAGTTCGTTATCGGGCTTTTTTTTTGTTCGTTTCTCATCTCCGTTCGTCGTCGTTATTCACTCGCGTCCATATGCTCCCTCAACCCTCCCTACTACTATGCCGTCCAAAAGTTCTCGAAACTCATTGGCCGCCATATCCGCTTTCACGTCCTAAATAGAACCCATCGGCGGAACCAAACGTCCAAACTTTTCTCCGTCTATCACCATTCGGCTTTACCGGTGTCCGTCACTGAAACCGCCTGAAAAATCTCGTACCGGTAATTTATCACGCGACCGAATTTATCTCCCGCCTAGAAACTTCGCGCGTTATCTGTAAATCTCGAGAATGCATCATTGTCTATCCCTTCCGTCGCCACCGCTCGCCGTTATAATAATGCTATCCATCGACGCGCCGACGTTTCGGCCGTCCGGCTTTGTTTCGCTTCGTTTCGTCGCGAAACGTTCGAAGCGTTGTTTGAATTTCGCAAAAAGTATTAACGAATCGAAATTTCGTACCTTTATGAAACGTTCAAAAAGCAAAACCGGTTATTTACGACACAGGATCACTATAAAGAACGCGAACCGCGCTTGTTTGTTCGATTTACGTCGGAATTATCGTTTCCAACATTATTGCATAGACCTTCCGTTCGAAAGACGTTACGAAGATTCGATAACGTTCGAACGTTTCCATCAAGCGACGCATTTCTCGTCCCCGCACGGTCCGCCGTCAACTATCACAGCTCACGTTCGGATACGGTAAAGCTCTTTCTCGTCAACCCGATCCGCGGAACGGGCGAACATTAATGCGTTTTGCCGGGTCATTGAAATGTACGCCGTGATGTTAAACCGATTGAACGACGGTCAGCCGCTTCGGAACACGTGGACGTGAGTCGAAAAAACCGTTTGAAAGTGTACGCACCGTTCGTAACGGATAGCCGTCCGGGCGGTAAATCGGAACAAGGGGGGGGGGTAATTTGACCGAGGGCAAATCGAATTAATCCCTTCTACGAAAACGCGAGCGTTATTCGGAAGTCGCGGTTTTTCTCCAGCGTAAACTATAACGGCCGGACACGACCGATAAATATAGCGGAATACTACGAACGCGGCGCTAAACGGTGGAAAAAATTGTCCGAGTACGGACGAGTTCGTGGGAAATTTTCGGAAAAGCGGTAATTGACGACGGTGGAGGGGCGGGAGTTATTGTCGAAACGCGTCGATATTCCGTGCCGGCGGCGCGCGAAAATATCGCGAACTAAACGAACACATCGCCGGGTCGCGTTAACGCTTACTCGCGTGCGTGTGTACAATAATTATGCGCTCCGAACGTGATACGTTCAGCGGAATAATCAATTTATACGGATACGGATTACAATTATTTATGTACGCACTACGGGACGGTCGTATATTTTATAACGATTTTCGTTTTATGGAACGCCACTCTATTTAATAACGTTCGGATTTTCTTTTTAAAAAATCGGCTCGTTACACGAACTTGGAACAAACGTACAATATTAACGGCGATCCGAAAACCCGGCGTGTCTTCATATATATATATATATATATTGTATATACACACGGAAAATAATAACGAAATTACGCGAAAAACGGGCGTATCTCACGGGCGGGTGTACACGATAAATTATTTGACGAATACGTCGAGAAGCGCGATAATTGAACGCGCACGGACGGGAAATTATATGTATTTTACGCGCTCGTCGACCGTAATAATAATAAATCGACGTATTTCTGTCTACGAAATTTCCTCGACTGTTCACAGACGGAAAACGAATTTTGGTCACGCGAACGCGTCTGTAATATCGTAATTAATTACGGACGGTCCGACTCGTCGCCATCATTATCGGCCTCCCCCCGAGTATAATGTAACATATATATATATATATACACGTATGTTCGTTTTTCGTATCGAACGAGAATCGAATAAAAAATCGGACGAGCGTTGTAATTTAGTGTTTCGTCGACGCGTTGTCCCACTTGATTTCTTACGAGTCGAACGACAATTTTTCAAGCTATTTATATAAAAAAACCGTCGCCTATCGTAAACGAAGAATCGGCCGGTTTTCCGCGTAAGTTCTTTCACCTCTTTATCGTGTTTGACGATTGTCGTAACGTTAAATAATGTACAATATTGTTGACGCGCGCGACGTTCCCGTTCCGGACGCGCGACGGATCCGAATACCCGTTTCTTCTATTTCGGCTTAAATAATAATAATTACGATGGTGATATTTATAGGGCGCGACGTCCTTGATAAACGGTTAATACTTTTACGTAAACACGCGGCAAAGTGCGTTACGCGAAAACACGTTAAAAATAAAACACCAACGTTCGGAGTACGTTTTATGTAGCGACTTACGTGTTATTTCCTTTTCCTTGCCGACGTCACCTGAGAAAAAGTTAAAAAAAAAATACGAGACTATTAAAAAGCGTTAGTGGTATACACAAGTTCGTACGATATAAATATGTATAGATAGTGGTAAACGTCAACAAAAACAAAACACTTACAACAAATCAAGTACAAATTACAAAAACAGATATCACGAAGCGATACTATTATTGTACGTTAGCGAAACTCGATTGTTGTACGATGCATAACGCCGTAATACAACGGTATTAAATGTCGGGCGTACGGCGATGCTAATATACTTGGTTAGGCCAGCACACATCAATAAGCGTTCGTAAAAATAACGTAATTTGGCGTAGACAAAACAAACGTTCTCAAGAGCGATTAAAAATGTCGTGAATAATTAACACACGCAGTAACGATAAATGGGTTGGTACATTATTAGCGAGTGTGCTTATATAGTATAATTGGATAAAACATTGCACACAACGTTATAATATATCGAAATATATTATAATTATCTACGGACAAACAAAATTCAAAATTAAATATCGGAAAAAATCACAAAACGTTCCCAACAAACGGAAATGTGTAGATAGCTATCGGATCTCGATACGCGTATTTCGTAGCATATTGGATTCTCGATGTGTAATGTGAAATGTACGAAATCGAGACATCAAAGATGTTTGCGGCGATACGTTAAGAAAATCGCGTTGTAAATGAGTGACGGGTGGTTGGAAATGTTTAACAATAATACAACGAGAAAGAGAGAGAGAGAGAGAGAGAGAGAGAGAGAGAGGAGTAAAAATGGGTAAGAGAGTCGTATATAATACGTGCTTATGTATATTGTATTCCGTTGCGATGAAAACGCGTGAATGAATATGGATACGATATATTGATGTATAGACGATGTATTATAGCGGCAATGAAATATTAGATATACTGGTGGAATGGGAACCGTATAATAAGAGTGCCACGTGAAAGACACAATATGCACAGACAATATATTATAAAATATACATACATACATACATATATATATATATATATATACACGTGTATATGTATGTATTTAAAGGCAAAAGCAACAGCAGTTTTTTTTGTTTTTTTTTATTGTTGTACCTCTGATATTATGTACTCTCTTTGGAAGAGTTGGTGGAGTTTCCGTGGGGGGAGGATGATCGTCTGAAAGAACATACATTTCCAAAATTCACTCACCGACAATATCATTCGTATTTATTATTATTTATTAGATATTTGTTTAAAATTATAATAATTATTTCGTTTTTAATTATATAATATGTATATATAGATATATTTATATACATATATTATAAATCGTAAATTATTCATGGTCCAACAAACACACGCGAACAATAATAATAATATCGTTATTTGCATAAGCAATTTAAAAAAAACCGCCTAATTAGTGCGCGTATTATATTATTATAGATCCTTTATCGAACATTGCTTTTCTGGTTGCTTACTTACTTGCGTAATAGGTTCGCGACGTATTATGCGGACTTATTTAAAGTTTGAGTTCGGCTCGAATACGCGTTACATTTTTTTTCGAATTTTATTCCGAAAAACGGAACGAACAATTGACGATAATGTACCGCGTGACTTGTTCGCCTCGTCAACGGCGAAGTCGGCTTAAAAGTGAACTAAAAGTATAAATCGATTCCGGAAAAGAAGAACAAGATGTAAGGACGACGTACGTGGAAAATCTATTGTCGTCGTTATCGTGATAAATCTTGCCGAATATTTTTTCGAACACGATCTCGTCGTTGAGGCGCGTAAAAAAATTACGTCTCTAAGCGTGGAGGATATTCGCCGTTAATATTCGACGACCGATCCGCGAAGAAAAAAACAAAACGAAAACGTCAATTTTCGATAAAGAATCGTTTTTATAAATTTATTTATTTTTTTGTCGAAGCGTTTTCATACATATTCGAGGTCAAGCCAACGGTGCACGTCCAAATATACTACCCATACCGAAAACTACGGGGTTTTTCCTCCTGATTTGAAATTAATTTCACAAACCGTCAAATCTGTCAAAACAAAAATAAAATTCTCGAAAAAAACCATGCAACTTTCTCTCTCTCTCTATCTCTCATATGTATATAATATATATTTGCAAGATTATTAGGCGTGCGTTTTCAGCGAATGCGCAAAATATTATTATTATTTAAACGTCTCCTTGTGTATATATTATATGTAAGTGGCGTGTTGTGATTAATCGTCGAAATAATTGCCCTTCGCGTATTGTTTTACGTACACGTTTGGACGACGGCCAAAACATTCGCGCGTCGTAAATTATAACATCGGTAGTCGGAGTTCACGTCCGCATTGTCTCGTCCCCCGACACACAGCCTCGACAATGACGACGTATTTCAGCGCGATTCGACGTTTCGAGGGTTGGTGCAGACCAAAATGCCAATAATAAACGTACGAGAAACGGAACGATTATTGTTATTCTAATCCCTCTCCTTATCACTCTCTCACCCGACGGCGGCGTTTAAGTCGCGCGTAAAATACCTCTCCCCCAACCCGACACCGAGTTTCCCGGACTAATTTTAGCGGTTGTTCGAATTCTACTTCGCGTTTGTAACAATTTCGCTCAAAAACTCGGCGCCGTTAGGCACACGGTGCGTGTATTATACCATTCGGGACACGATTGGTTTTGTTTTTCTTCAAATTCTTCGGAATTTTAGCCGGACGGTTGCCCGCGTTAGACGCGTCACAACTGTTCGGCGTCGATATCGGATTCGAAGGCGGTCACCGGGCGTCCCGCCGATTCGTCCGAAAACTATAACCAAATAACGGGAAACTGTTCGAACGGTTACTACGAGTTTGTCGTACGTGTCGGACTCGCGCCCGTTCCGAGTTTTCGTACGGGACGCTCACGCAGACGGAATACGTCGGAAATAATTACGCCGATCGACCTCGTCCCCGTATACGATCTATAAATACCGTTCGGATCGATACTGTCCGTTTTACCGTTGGCATGATGTTTGTGTCTGTGACGGATTTAAATATTTTATTATAACGACGTCGCTAGAGGCAATGCATTTTCTTTGGTCTTATAGGCTTTTTTTTCACTTCTAGCCATATTTCTAACGATAAATCTTTATTATCTGGCGAACGGATCGCGTCAACATGTATTTATTGTCTCCCACGATCATGAGCCGGTAAATTTTTTTTTTCAATAACTAACGATTTTTGTTGGATTTTACGATTTGAACATCCTACGGTTATCGCTTTCGAATATATTTTACGCAGAGCGTCCACGGACGTATAATAAACGTAATAACTCTTGTTTTATTCAATATTTCGACGTTTTTTTATAAATAATTACCGAAACTTTGTATTACAATCAATGTATTTTAGATTTTTTATTACTTAAAATTTAAAAGAATTAAATCACTTTCAACTGGAAATTTTTCGCAAAATCTAAAATAGCCTCTTTACGAATATATTTACAAAAAAAACATTTCGCGCTAAAAATTTTTATTAACCGTTGGTTTCCTATCGTTTTTCGAAGTTCAATAAAGAATTTGCATTCATTAGGCCAATCGTCTGCACCGTTTTGCTGTACCGGTGGATCCAGTCACCCGTGGCTGCTACTGAATAACGTCAATTTATTTGAAAATATTTCGATAAAAACAAACTTCGAAAATCGTTCGAAAATTAAATTCTTTAAACGTTATATATATATATATATATTAATTACCGAATAGAACGAAAGTTATTATCGTATTTGTCAGATCTCCGTAAGACACCCTGCGTGGATAAACAATAACATCGTAATGGATCGTACGTAAACGTAAATAGGAAAATAAGGACAAAACGTCAAAAAAAAAACACGACAAATAGGCTTTCATACGTTACTATACTTTGGAAATAATCAAATACGCGGGAGATGGACGTCATAGCGGAGTATTTTCTGGAGACAAACGTGTATAGTTATTTGGACTATCTAAACATTAATAATGCGAAGGGTAAAATACTATAATAATATTGTGTTTAATGGAATAACGGCGAAACCAATGGATACATATTACGTATCTATATTATACCGATCGGCAAACGTTGTAACGGAATGAATTATATTTGTTTATTAAACTTTGAGAATGCTTTTCGTTATACACCTAAAAATATATATATATTATATTTTATCATGCTCAAACTATGATAATCCACCAAACTAAGTATAATAATAATAAAATGTGCCTACGAACTACTAGGCTTTTATGAAAACATGCAGCAGTCGTCCCTACCATATTAGCTACGATAATATAGTAAAAAAGTAAATATAAAATAATGGGGAAAAAAAGAATAGATAAATGATGATTTGATTCGGAGTTTCAAAATGATATTAGAACCATTGTCGTGTAAGAGGATAAATTTCATCCGGGTCGATTGTAGTCACGAATGAAAACCTATACGTTACGTAATTTATATATATATATTTTTTTTTAGAGGACAGGCGTCACAAGTACAACACAAAAAAAAAACGGAAAACTACGAGAAAACAAATCGCTTTTTGGCATATACGTTTTATGTGATCGTTGTATACTATATATCGTTATGGTTTGTTATACTTTTCCTTGTACGCGAAATGTGGGTTATTAATTATGAGGTTGCTGTACGAGGGTTATTTTGGAGTTCGGTGGTTTTTAGGTAAAAAGCGTAAAAGAGGGAAAAACAAAAAACCACACAAAGTAAAACTTTCAACAGCACAGAAAATACGAAAGAAAATATAAATCCCACTGCCGTTAAAAAACAATAACAAAAAAAAAACCAAGAGGAAAATACATTTATATATTAAATATATTTATATAAATATATACGAGCGTGTGTATTGTGTATGTGTGTATATATATATATAAGATAATGATCTATATATTTACACACGCACACACACACACACACACACACATACATATACGCGTAAACACATTTATATATAAATATATATATATAATAAACGACATATTATTTTTAACTATAGAAAACCAACTAAAACAAAATTAATCAAAAAGGCATCAATTCGTATTAAATATAGACAAACAAGAAATTTGATTTAAGGAGAATTTGAACGTACTTGCCCGTCCGACCATTTGTATAGCGCGAACGCCTTTCCGGAATGTAGCCACTGTGTTAAAATTAGAAAAAACAAACAAAAATTGAAAACGTGAAAAAAATTATCGTGTTTATTGGTCGCTCTATACTTGAGAGAAAATAAAAAAAGGTTTTATTATTGTTGTTATCGTTATATTCGTTCCCAAGTACACACCGCAAAACAATACATTATTATGTCACGCTTTTAAAATATTCGTATCGAATCTAAAAACACAATTTTACGAATAAAGTGAACGTGATTACGGTTAAATTATTTGAAACACCACACGGACCCAATTCGAATTAATTTAAATATATAATTAGGTACACGCTTTTGTAAAAAGACTAACACGCATACTCACGAATAAGGGCCGGAGGTTGACGAATCGACGTAATACCGAAACGGAATATTCTAATCAAATATTCGTTTATTCGAAACGTTCGAATTGGCGTTTATATTCGAAAAAAATCCGTTTTCTCATTAAACCAATTAAATAAATATCAGTTTCTATTTACAACGTAGTGAATATTAACTCATAACTCGATCGAGTTTTAATTTTATCGCTAATGAAATTATAATATTATCCGTATGTACATGGTAAACTATTCATTAGTTTATAAATACAATTCGAATATCCGCGACACATAATCGTTACATTTTGGTATAACGAAGAAGACGTATTATGATATATAAATATATGATTCATCGGCTAGAAAAATAAAAAATCATAATAAACGATTAAGTTCAACGATCGTTAAGTAAAAAAAAAAAAACAAGAATATTTCGACTCGAAATAAAGGAAGGATAAACGCTAATAATCAATTTGTTCGTTATTTTCTCGAATTAACGAAAAACCGTATCAATCGTAGAGTTAATTATAATATTTTTTTATATAAGTACGCGTTACTGTTTATAATTACGAAAAATGATTTAAAAACGATTTCGGGTTATTCTAGATTTTTGTGCATTTTGTTTCGTTACATCGAACGTCGTTCGTACAAATGTATTTGATATTACGTGTAAAAGGTACAAGGGGACGTACGATAAATGCGGGCACATATTTCGTATTTATCTCTTAGGATTTTGACCGAATTCGATATCGACATCCGGACCTCTTATTTCAACCATTTAATGGACATAACACGTTACGAAAAATGCGTAAAACGACGTAAACTCTGGACAGAACTCGTACATTCGGACGAAATAAAAACGGAAAATTCAAGTAGCGCGTGGACGAGAGACAACGCACGTCGCGTGATGTCTTTGGTTAAAATATTATCGTGTTAAATGTTGTTATCGACCAGGTATGTACGGACTTATTCAGGCAAGCGGACTTCAAACACGAACACACGTCACATTATATTTGTTTGAAACTTTATAAGTACCCTCAAAATTATAATTATGTGCCAACATCCCAGTCTCCATCATAATCATACCGACATCTGTAAAACACGGCGTCCCTTTCTATAATACTCGATCGTGTAAAAAAAAACAATATATATACGTGTGTATATGTATATATATATATATATACATATATATACAGGCGACTGTGGTAGGCGAGATGTTTCCCGCTTATAGGGTATTATATATTTTATAATAACGCGGATTATAGGCAAAGATATGTATATATATATTTTTTCTTTTTCGTTTCCATATTGTAATTCGAAATTTCGAATATTATCGCTATATGGTTTTATTCGATGATAACGTAACAGTATCGTAATTGGCTAAAAAAATGTAAACAAAAAACTATTACAGGTGGTGTAGTAGTCCTGTTGTTACATTACATGCAGCATATATTTATTACATAGCTGTGTAATGGAAGAAAAATAAATATTCTACGATTATATATATATATATATATATATATAT
>JAIPRN010000567.1:58272-75051 GCA_025469175.1 Geopemphigus sp. TES_GeoC_2020
AAAATAAATATTCTACGATTATATATATATATATATATATATATAAAATTAAATAATATATATAATAAAGCTGCTTAAAGCTCGTAAAACGTGTGATCGTCGTGAGCGATATTCAGGTGGTGGAAGAAATATGTATACAAATATATATATATATATTACAAATAAACACTAACGTGTTTCGTACTACTTTGGAGTGCAAACGGGCGAAAGTATATTTATTATAATTTTTCGTTTCGTTTTATATAAAATGTCGATCTAATACGCGACCGAACGTAAATAAACTATTAAAAAATATATATATATATATATTTAAGACGACGTAACAAGCACCGTAGTATGTTCGCGACGTAATAAAATACCGGTACGAAGAAAATATAATAAGTTTGTATATATATCGTCGGAATATCGGAATTTAACGGTGTGTCGCCGGATGAATTTGGATATTGGGTAGTAATGAAAATACAGCGTATATCGCTCTAACGCACGGTGAATCGGTGTACAGCGGTGTGGTAGGATCGGTGGGCTAAAATCGAAATTAACGAAAAAGGATAACGAAAGAAAACCGGGAGAATAAACGAAAATATTGTTAGCGGATAATAATAACGCGGGTACGATATAATACGAGAATAAGAATATATTATAATAAGAAGATAATTAGAAATAGTTAACGGATAATTTTTTTCACTTTGCTGCGTATATTATTTAGAAATGGAGTGAGAGAGAGAGAGAAACTTGTCGACTAATGCGTGAAATGTACAATAATTGTATCGAAGACGATATATATATATTCTATAATGTATTCGCATATACACAGTAAACAAAGGGTGTAAAAACTATCGCGAACATTTAAAAAAAATAAAATATATATATATATATTGTTATTCGATGATATACTCACAATTTTTGCATTTGCACTTCTTGATCAGCGTCTCGTCTCTGATTTCCTCGTGACAAGCTTTACAGTAATACCAAGCCCTAAACGCACACACGAATTATAAACGCATCATGAGTTTCACTTCTATTGTGTGTGTAGGGCGGTTATGTTCGCGATTCTATCGGTTACGCCAAAAATATCTAGTTATACCAAAGTATTCACGACCCGATGATTCCGCACGCGCAATTTATCGCGTTTTTTAGGCGAATTTCGTTTATTATATTTGACTACTCTCCGTTTTAATCGGACGAAGAGAATTACGACAATTCGCGCTATTATAATATCGCGTAAACCGTAATGATTTATATATAAATTTGAATACCGATAAAATTTGCGTTATTCGTGGGTCGAAAAATACCAAAAACGAATTACTACTTATTGACGTTCGAGAAATTATTTTTGAGTCTTCCTAAAAGTTTTTTATTTTTTAAACTAAAGGCTTAACGAATATTTTGAGTACGGGCGCGTGTATATACATATATATTTATATTATTTACGTGCGTGTACGTAAATAAAATAACGTTTAATTTTGCGTCTCGATTTCGGAGCGAACAACGCACGAGTAGTTCTTCTTTAAAAGTTTATTTTCGGGTATGTTCTTTGCGCGCTTACACGCGCGTATTGTAATACGTATTTAGGGCACGTTATATATCTCCGCCTTAATATCGCGTGTGGGGACGAAACGTACGCGATAAAACGCGAACAATTCTACAGTTACCGATTTAGTCCATTTAGAGAATATCGTAGAACGTATTCGTCTAATTTTCCCGAGAATAACGCGAGACGCCGCTCAATGTTTTCGAAAAGTATTCGGAATGTCGGACGGTAATTGGTCACAGTTCGATTTCAAGTACACGGAAAATATTACGACGATACGTCGGAAGTATTTCCTAGTTGTCGTTCGTATCGACGATACAAGTGTATGTACTATACATACACGTACGTTTTCTATCGCGCCATATATAACGCGAATTTCAAAATTGCCTTTGAAGATTTAATATACGTATTATAAAAGTGGCTTTCGCTCGGAATTTCCAAGTACCTCCGTGTATTAGGTACGACGATATAATCTATTATGCAGTACACTCTCGGAACGGTACGCGGACATATTAATATGACGCCGCCCTCGGAATGTAATCTACCGTTGCAATTTTTATCAGTTCACTACACGGAACATCGAGTGGCGTATATACCGTCGCGGTTAACGCGATTATAATTAATAACGCGGAAAGTGGCGGTTTTTTTTTAGACGAAAATTCGCGCGCGTTTTTCGATACGAATACGAAACGTTTCGTCGAGAGACACACGGGGAAAAATATTATGCATAAGTGCAGTTTTGGGGCTGATCGGTAAACGGTTCCCTTTCGAAAAACGAGAATTCGTCACGACCCTTTTGCAATACTCGATCAGCAATTAAGCCGAAATTTCGCTCGATAACGTTAATAGCGAACAATACGAGCAATCGTCCGTAACTCCGAATAAGCGATTTCGCTACAGCCGTAGCGCACTATCGGATTGGCCGTTAGATACACACGTCGGCCGGACGCAATTGTAGCGGCAACGCGATCGACTAGAAAGTTATTGACCGATATATATTTGACCGATTGTTCGCTTTCGTCAATAACATTTCGGATAACCCGACGAGACGTATTCGAAAAATTTCCGTCGGCGTTAAAAAAAAAATTGCGCAAACGCGAAAAAATTTACGCCGACGGTTAAAAAATTCGTACAAACGTCATAAGACCGCTCGTCTCACTCTCGGTTTCCCGATACGGTTCAATTTTTTTTTTTCGTTTACGAAACATCGAAAAATATACGAAATAATAACGGAGACAAAAAGAAATAATAAAAATTAACGACGCCCAAACTTAAGATAACCGCCTGTACAACCGAATTTAACGCGCCCTAATCGTAATGGTCATATACACTTCGTACAAACCTTTTCACTTCGTCGGCCGACTGAGCAATGAAGAACCCCTGGGTACTCGCCTGGATCTTGGAGCCCCTGGGGTTTATCGATATCTTGCTGTCCCGCCCGTCCTCGCCTTTTATCTCGATGGCCAACAGCAGCAGTTTCAGTTTGGTGAAGCACAACCTGTACGTTTCAAACACACGGACAAGCATTAGACGGATCATTTTCCTCGATTATCGACGGATAAGGGATTTCTTTTCGTATGTGGTCGGAAATTTGTGTCGGCTGTTTTTTAAAACTATACAAATAAACGAAAACGAACCATGCGTAAAACGATTAACAAAACACACGACGTATTATTAATAAACGAAACGACGTACGCGGTAGCGTGCCACATGCGTTACAAGCGTTTGTCGTATATACGTGCGCCGTTGTAAACAGATACGAGCGAAATAAAAGACGAAGCCATTTTTACACGCCGATTGTTTTAGCATATTTTCATCATGGGGTTCCATCGACCGATTTCCGCGATTGAAAACTATCGGATTACGCGAGCGAAACGGTTAACAGACGCTTCGCGTATAATACGTCCATTAGAATATCACCTGATCGCGTTCGCTCGCTGTACACAGACTTTTGGCGGGCGCGGAACGATTACCGTTCGTCGAACGATCATTTTTTCGTGTAGTATACGACGTGTTCGTTGTTGTAATACGGTTCGTGAATATTTAATGGAACCGTGTAGGGCCCAGAGGTATTGTGGTGGAGGGCAAGGGAGCGTGTTTGTCATATATGAATACAAAATAAAACGTTATCATGACGACGGGGACGAATTATTGTACACAAAACGTGTGTCGGCGTAGTACGTTTATTGCGCCTATGTAAAACGTGAACGCGAATTAAATGTATTAAACGAACGCCGTAATGTCGTTCGCGTATTTAAGTAGCGTGTGGATCAGAGTTAGTTTTCGTTCGACGGGACGACGTTATCGAAATTCCGACTGACGCGGGCGTCCGCTCGAAACTCGGGCCGGTTCGATAGCGAACCACGTCCGTTGCGGGCCCGCGTGACGTATACGCGACACCTCTAGACGAGTATTAGCGAACGATTGGCGAATATGTGGACGAAAATCGCCGTAGTCGGCGTACGTTTTGATTCCGCCACGGCCCGCGACCAACGATTTACGCGCATACGGCGCCGTCGTACCGTTCCGGTAAAAATACACGTTCTCTACTACCGTCCATAATATATAAACATAAATAAATCAACTCTATGTCAACTATTTTTTATTCGCATGCAATATATACGCCTACGTATAACGTTATATGATGCGACTGATACACGCGTAATGTTTGGATATTACGTCGCGTGTATTGTGTTCATACGGTATACGCTCTAACGACGGTTATCAACACGACGTTTTAACTACCCATCGGCATGCTTCGTTTCCGAGGTGTTCAAAAAAAGTTCAAAAATAAAGTTCGAAAAACAAATACTGTTTAGGTCCTTTACGAGACCCGGATATTTACACGTTTTCAATAATATGTTCAACGAATTTTCACCACACGCTACTGACGAATCGGACGCGGTACTAGGTGCGCTAGGTGGCCGTTAATTATACGTTACATCCGAACGGGGTTGGTCATCTGTACGACGGCGCGCTTTTATTACTACGGTCCCGAACCGGATGACGCCGGTCTTGGTCCCGCGTAATAACAAACGCGTCGTTTCTATTTTAGTCGGATACTAGTGGTAGTAGTAGTAGTAGTAGTAGTAGTAAGTAGGTAGGTGTTTCGTTGGTTTATAGAATTTCCATAATCCGTTTTGACGAATGCTGCCCTTTAAAATCGTGCGCGAAATCGTAAGTGTCAATTGTCTTGTCAAGTGCCCGAAACGATCGAAAAGCTCCTATTACGTACTCATAACCGGAAACGTTTTACGAAAATTACGAGATCGGCGAATATGGCGGACAACGGAAATCGGTTAATCACAATTAATCGTTCCGAACGGTATTGGAAAGATAAATCGAACGTAGCGGATAATAATCGGTAAACAATATACCGAAGAGCACGCGTACCAAACGGTGGCCGAAATTCTCGCCTGTGTCGCGCGTATTATGTATACGCGTATGCGCTGAAAACGTAACTATTACGCGGGGTTTTCGACGGACCGAAAATCGCAGAATTTGGAAACAACGAGAACACCCTACTTACGGAATATTATATTCACGACGAATTGACGTTTAACGAACACGAGGAGATGAAGCGCGGAATAAACGAACGAAGAAGAACCAAGTTTCGTTTTCCTTTCGAACCACTGGCTGCGGTGTACAGTCGACGATTCTCGTTTATTTTTCCGAACGTTTCCCGGCGGTCGACATTTCGATTCGCTAATCCGTCACAAACCGACCCGTTTAAGCGCTTAAAGTGGCCAAATTATATATCCGGCGCGACCGGCGGAGTAATTATTAAAAATACGAGGCGCGTTCACACCGACGTAACCTATCGGACACGGGCGCGTTATTGTCGTACCGGGATTATTGAATTTTTCATCGCTTTCGTCGCGACGGCGGTGGATAGGTTACATCGTCCGATGGGTACACGGTTTTCCGACCTTTTCGGGAACCGACGCGGTATAATTTATACATATATATGCATCGCCAGGTGGGCGGCACTCGGACGAGTTGTTGCGCACAGCTTGGCGACCGTGTTATTTTCCGCTGAATTATTTACCGGGCGACTACTGTACGGAGTAGGTGGGTGGCGCGTTTGTATAGCGCGCCGGATAGAATTGGCGAAAATCGGGTCGTTCGGGCCGCGCGATTGTAATACGTAAACTACGCCAAGGGGAAACGCTAATAAAGAATAAAAACCAAAAACGACGTTGCACGAACACGCGAGTTTCGAAAACGAAAGGAAAATACCGTTCGAACACGTCGACGCGTTTTCGCGATTGGTTGAAATTTTAAAAAAAAAAAACCGACGATATTTTACGTTTTATACGTAGTTTATTCATTCGCCGCCACTCGCCGTCATAGCTCTTGCGCATTTCGTATAACTCGTTTGTCGATTGGAATTTTCTTCGACGAACACCGCGCACAATTTGTCCCAGTAATTTTTATCCTTGGTGTAGTTTACCGTCTAACTGTCGACCTATCGTATCATACGTTCGGGCACCGGAAATGTAGGAATGTTTGTGACACCATAAATATGTCGCGTATAAAGAAAAATACGATTTTTGATTTCGGTCAATATCGAGCCAATCGTTAACCCGTATAAAGTACAACCGAAAACCACGAGAAATCTAGACGCGATAACCGTACCAACTGATAATGAGAATATCGTTTTCGAAATGATTTGATCGGAATTACATTGTCCGAAGTCGAACGCGAATCGACGAAGCGGAAAAAAAACCGATTTTCGTTTGGTAAAATGATCGTCAAATATTGTATATACGGTACGTCGTCGAAGAGAAAAAACCGACGTTATGGTTCGTCGGAAAATTAAAACGAAAAAATCGTCGGATATTATCGTTCGGTAAAACGTTTAACGACGAAACGGTACAATACGTATACGTACGAATAGTACGTTCGGCGCGTACGATAACGTGGAAATATATTTCGGAAAGGCCGTGATTTTTGACGGCTAATTAAAGACGACAGGATACGAGAAATACCGTCACAATTAGTCGCCGAGTCGACGACGGTGCGTTGCTACAACGGCGGGCGTAAAACAGTAATCGAGAAAAGTATATATAACGCTAATCCGTGAATGCCATTTTAACGAAATCTCGCGGACTACTTTACTACCGGAGCAGTAATAACGCGCGGGAATTTCGACGTGTAAAATAAGGAAGGACCGAAATTTAAACGGTTTGTCGGAAAGGGCACCCGGTGGGTAATAACGCGGTCCGATATTTTTATACCGAAACGTCGTACAATCGAATTCGATATTAATTGACGCGTATCGTTAATAAATTCGCGTTTTCCGACTAGTGCTCCCGCCCCGCGCGTATTGTTCCGAATAATTCGAAACGTACGTAATAACAATAGTAACGATAACAAAAGTCATAGGCCATTGAACGTATTAATTTATTATCGGTGTTCGATCGGATTCCCGAAGCACACACATCGCCGACCTGTTCCGTATCCGAATGATTTCGACCTTCTTTTAGAGTCTCACACCAATACCACGTCCGATATAACTATATTTTATGTATCTATGTTGTGTGTACATATATATATATATATATCAATACTAACCTACTAAATAATATAAGTACGTAAATAAATGCTATACAAAAAATATATTTGTTATAATAATATATTGGTTAGAAAAAACGGTTAGTACACTAGAGATGATTAACGTTATGACCATACAATATAACAAAATAATTAAAACAGTCCTGGGAATCTAAGAGTATATTAATGTGTATATTATGTCGTGTGGGGTACTGTTTTATAGGTATCGAGGAATTGTGTTCTGTTGTCGAAGTGGCGAAAGCAAAAGGTCGTTTCTCTGCCGTTTTCGTTTACATCCCGATAGTAATATCGTCCAAAATTATATACGTATTACGCGAGTTGTAGTTTTCTAATGAAACATTTCGAAAACCAATTTTTTCGTTTTTCCTACGTAAGTTCTCGTTCGTTTCGAAATCTGAGTCCAGAAATGTCGAGTTGTGATCGCGTTATTTTTACTAAAACGTTATGTATGTATATATATATTTTTTTATTGCTTTCAATGTTTTACGTTTTATTACAAAATAATCGCGTTAAGTTTACGAGCGAACATAAACAATTCTGGTTAATGTAATATTTATTTCCTCGTTGGAATACGTTCGGTTACATAAAGTTACGTTTTATTTATAGTATAAACACACACGATATTCATACGAGTTATTTCGACTGGCGTCCAACAACCAAAGTTTCGATAAATGTTGGTGTATTCCGATATTTCCGATCATTTTTTTTGTTTCGTTTTTTAAGTAGCATTTATTAAAGCGAAATGTCGACGGTTTCCCGTATTCACTTTGAGCCACTTCGACTGCCGACGAGAACTGTGTGTAGACGTGTGTGTGTGTGAAAGGGACTTACTCGCTGGCTTGCGGAAACGTCATGCCGGTGAACGACGGGGACAGGGTCTCCGTATACATCTCGCAGCCGGTGCCCTGCAGATAGTCGTTCTGCCACGCTTGCGTATCCGGAGACTGAAATACACCAAACTCCACACTCTTCACAGGAACTATACACGGTATCAAACGCTCTATCACATCTCTACTCTACATCACATTCATCGGGTCGCAGACCGAAAATCAAAAAAAAAATGATAAAAAAAAAACAGAAAAAAAACAAAATAAAAACAAAAAAAAAAACGTGGGTAGGTATAAATAATAATAACAATAATAATCAAATCAAATCAAACGTTAATGATAATGTTAACGGTTTCGGGATAAAAAAAAAAACTAAAAAATACAGGTCAGTGGCGTATATGTATTCGTTATGGTGGTGATTGGTGGTCGCCCCTTTCCCAAATATTCGACGACTTTGTACACTTTTCCAACCGTATCGTATTAGTGACGCGAAATTGTGGAATGACAAAAACTTGTAACGCGAACGAGTTTACTTTTTCCAGCAAACATGTAGGCTGTATTAAACATCGCCCCGTACACGACGGGAACCTGAATATACGCCACCGACGGATATTACACGCGGGATTGGGGGACGTTTAATATTATGTACAATGGACTGTAAGTGTTACGGAATTATATACACGTGAAAGCGTTTTCAAACGTTTACGATCATTTTGGTGTTTTCGGGTTGCATGGACATCGGTTACGTGTTGGGAAAATGGCGACGCTAGAAAACGCCGTTTCACTCGTTGTTGTCCGCTTAGTACATCGAAACGACGAGAAAACTTCGGGGAATTGGGCGCACGACGTTATTCCTTCGATTATACTATACTATATTGACACATGTTCATTGGCGTACTCGATCGTTAAGTAACGTATATTTAATATATGCGGATATTGTCGTACTTGTTATTACTGGTGTTTTAAAAATGCCGGTACGGGACTGTTACGAAAACGAACGGAAAATCGTACAAACGATGTCCCCCTAAGATGTCGAGTAACTGTCGGCTTTGATCGAACGAAAATGGGACAATTGCGTATTTTTTATATTCGTTACCTTGGACTGGTCGGGTGATGGTTATATGGAGTATAGGTCGTGTCGCGTAAAACGATACGCGTTTAACAAAATAATACGTACAAATCATAAGAAACGACGAAAAAAAAATAAAAAAAAAATAAATAAATAAATAACGGCAGGAACAGCGTTGATGTGTTTCCAGTACGACTACGGCTATATTCTAATTAATATTGCGTCGGTTAAAATTATCTCTACGGAGCTACGGTATATTGTACCGTACGTATATAGATAATATTATATATATATATATATTAATATATATACCGCGCTTTGGTGGGAGGGGGTACCCACGTAACGAAAAAACCGCGGTCCTTAGACGATGCGCGCGAACTTTTTTTTGTTCGGTACGTTTTTTGCCCGTTTTTACAACTAGGCAGACGCTAGTCCGGGTGGCTACGACTCCGCCATGATAAAAAGAAAATATCGTAAAGGACGGTAGACCGTCCGTCACAACGGACGTAAAAATGACAAGCCAACGTACGCGCGTACGTGCGGCATGTATAAAGTACGACGCGCGTACGTACGTGCAATAACAATAAAAGTAATAACAATGATAAATAAACGTTATAAAACAACGACAACAACAACAACAACAATAATAATAATAATAATCGTACGTAACGTTATAAATTTGCAAGCTGTTTTTTTTTTTTGTTTTTGTTTGTACAATTCGCGGAAACAGCGTGATTGCTTTTTTGCGCGTTGCATTTTTGGTTTTTTGTTTTTGCAAAATCGAGGTCCGAATCGCCCCGGCTTTTAGCTGCGTGTCAAAGAACGAAAGAGCCAAAGCGAGCGTAATCTTAGGGGCTATTTTTCGTGTTCTTGGTGTTTTGTTTTGGTTTTGCTCGTAATTCAAAATCACGAAAACGCCGTTCGAAAATAAAGCAAAAACGCATTCAAAGGGTCTCCGTGTATGCTCGTACTTAAACAAAGAACCAACCGCGTCGAACGACGTATATTAATCGCCGCACAAGCAGGCGCGCGCGCGCGCACACACACACACACACACACACACACACACACACACACACACACACACACACATACGTAGCTATACAATAGAGTTGTATACACACGAACGTTTCTCAAACGCGAGCGCAAAAAGGAATTTTCCGCGTAAATAATACCAAACGGACCAAAGAAGAACGAGACACCTATCGCGCGTGGTCGAATTATCATTACGCGTTTCAATTAGCGTAACCGGGACTTCAGTTCGATTGAGGAGATCGCGTCCCGATTTTTTTCCCGCGGTAAATTAAAGCCAAATGAAAAGATTGAACGAACGATAAATCGACGAAGAACGATTCCGGAACGCTTAAATCCATTTTCTTTGGCTTCGGCGTCCTCCCTCATCTCTAGTCACGCGAAAGTCTCGTGGTAAATGAATACCGAAGTTTATTATTTCGCACGTTTCGGTCGAGTCCCTCTGAACGCGTATAATAATAAAACGAACGAACTCTTCAAACGATCTAATTATACGGATTTACGCTGCTGGTCGTACGCGTACGTATTTATATTGTGTAAAGAGGCGCACGAAAAATCCCAATCAAAACGTAAACATATCGTAAAATAATAAAAAGTATAGTAAAACACGTGGGCATGACAATAGATTTGAGATGCACAAAACCATGAACAATTTCCGACGGATAACAAAAAACAAACGAATAAAATAATAACAGCAACGACGACGATATCGCTGTCGGAACATGTCCGGCGGTGTATTGGATGGTATACGATATATTGTCTTCTTACGTTCTCGTACGATTTATACGAATTTATATTAATTCTAACCGTTCGCGTTCATAATTAGTATTATCGCTGTGTAACCGAATGAATCGAAAAACAATACAAAATACTTAGGAAATAAACGGCGCGATTATTTCGTTCCACTCTTCCCACCGTAGAAAACATTTCCCGAACAACGAAACGTACCTTAACCACTATAAGGTGTACGTAGAGATTCGTGATATATTTTCAGGATCGGTCACGAGTGGCGGCCCGTAATTTTGTCGGATTTTTCGGAGTTCGCGTCTTCGAAATGATAAAACGTATTTCCTTTTCGTCCCCCGTCACCACCAACCGACGCGCGCGTGCGATGCGCAAATACGTAAGTTTTTCGAGAAATCACGCGCATCAATGGACTTCCCAGACAATAATCAAACGGACAAAATAGTCGAAAATACCTTATTATCGTTGTAGGCCAATGAATGTAATCGATTAAATATACACAAATGCAATTTGGCGTGCCTTTAAGTGTAAAGGAGTATACGATGATAATATGTTATATGTATAGAGACGTAAGGTCGATCATACGATAACAAGGCTGGATATAATACGCGAAAAAACGTTAAATGTTATAGTTAAACAGTTTTATTCGCTTCGACTAATAATCGTTACTATTATTTCACGTAACGCGCTGTAAAGTTAACCGTGTAGCGGAAAACAAATTATTTTGAAGTATTGTAGGAATTATTTATCGGTATCGTACAAGCGTAATAGAATTTCAACAGCGTCTAAAACGTTAGTATACAAGCTTGAGGTAAATTAAAGTATTCGTTTTAAATGTCGAACAGCTTTAGATTGTTTTAAATCTTGTAAATCGACAACGATAGAAAAAAGTATCTTTTAATATTTTGCCAAACTTGCGGGTCATATCTTCGAACGATATTAATATACGAAGCTGTGAACGGAGATGAAGTTCTCCCACATAAAATGATCTTCAGGCGGTTCTTTTTTTAGTACGAACTTTTTTCAAAGCAAGTGAACGCATATATATTGATATACATCAATTATATTAATACAGAAAACGAAAATAAAGTTCACGACGTTCGACATTAATATATACTCGAATAGAATTTCGAATTTCGTGTTTCGCCTAATTACATTTTCGTGAATAATAGAACTCGAGCAATTAAAAATTATCGATTTTGTATTATATTTAATAAGGCGGTGTTATTAGTAGCCTCGTATTTCCGAACTTAAATATTCAATAAAAAATAGAAAATTATGCTTTCAAATTCCGAACGACGAATGTTAAATAATCGAATTTTAGTGGGCTAACTTCTCTTTAACGTGCTACTTAATACTTTTTATCGCGGACAAACGATTTCAATAATTGTTACGGGTAATCTTGTCCAATCGGATACATTGTAAGTATATCGTTCTATAATTATTTACGTCTGAAATGTATCTAAACAATCGTTCGGAATTTTTGCCGAATATTATATAATATATATTATATATTATAATATAATAAATATTTTTCTAGAGACGCGTCGTAAAATAAACATTCGCTTCCGAAAAACCGTTTCGATCCCGGGGACACGTCGAATTCGTTGGACGTTTTTTTTCTTCTTTATTTCGTACTATTTGTATATATGCGAGGGTACATCTACGTAACGCGCGAATTCGCAACCAATACACACCGGCCGGACCGTTCGACGGGACATCTAATTATTTCGGACACCGTTTATTTTTAAGTCCACTTACTCAGTGGCATGCGCAAACGGCATGCCAATGAATGTCGGGCTCAGCGTTTCCGTATACATCTCCATGCCGGTACCGCGCAGATAGTCGTTCTGCCACGTTTGTATGGCATCCGGTGCCACCACGCACCTCGTGTTCTGCTAACAGACATCGTCTAACACGCTTATTCACCACGACCACGATAATCGGGTAGGAGAGTAACGCGAGTTCGTGCGTTTCTCGTTTGACGTAATCGACGTTCGTTTCGTTTTCGATTTTTATAGTCGTCGTTCGCGCACGCGTATACGACGCGTACAACGAACACACACGCGGGGAAAAGGCCGAAAAACGAAAACAATTAAACACACACTCGACGACGTTAATAGCAACTTGGACGCGGGAATTGTGTTTAAGGACTACAATGAGTCGTGCGACGATCGCATAACGTAAACACACCCGTTATAAATAGTACGTGCGATATATACCGTTCGAGTTGTCGGAATATTTTAGTGTATATATATGTATACATATTAATGTTATTACGCGCGTATCTTTCGGTTTTATAATTAGAAAATAAATACGTAAACGCCGTTCTTTCCCGCGAACGTTTTAAGTACCGGTATGATATATTATTTTTATTTTAAACAAAAAACGTCCGTCCCTCCGGACGTTAGCGCAATACGTGCGCGACGTGTCATTATTATTACGACGTTTCGCCGTCCGGATAAATAGTTAGAGAAGTGGTCTAATAAGCTTCAAAGCGTATACCGGTGATGTGAATGACTCACCGTTTTGAACGACCTCATGGCGAACAGATTCGCCATCATGGTAGAAAAACCCGGCGCCAGACAACTCTGCGCGATGAAGCCGAGTTTGAGCTCCGCCAGGCAGATCACGTCGTCCCCTTGTTTCCAGTCCCACGACGGAATGTTTAGTAAGTATGCCTGTCGGTACAAACAAAACGCTATATACGACGGGTTTCGGGTTTGTTTTTAAATAAACGACCCTTTAAAGCGATTTTATTCCAGAGCGCCGAAGGTTTCCGGTATTTGTCTTTAGCCGGCAATTATTATTAAAAACGTTTTTCGACGATAATTTATCTCAAACAGACGTTCGAGTCTTGTTTAATAAAGTCCTTGGGACACTTGTATCTACACGCAGTGTTGATTGATCCAATACACGTTTGACAAATAAAGTACTTTTCGTAAAATCCGAACGCTCGTATTTCGTAACAAAGTTGAAAACTAAGTTTTATAATAATAATAATAGTGATGCTCTAGATAACGTATTTGCTTTTAAATTCTCAACGTTAACAATGATTTTCATTTACTCGGGCGGTATTGTTGACTTTTCGACGAAAATATTGTATTTTGGTTAAAACGTAAAGTCCGTGGGGGGTTAGAACCATCGGAAATGGTAGAAAACGGAATTTATAGTATAATATGAAAAAACCGTTTAAACGTAACTGTATGTACGGAATGATTACGGTAATATTTTTAACGATCTCTCATGGAAAAATCGACGAAAATCTAAACGCGTTTTTTGTACTTCTCTATTTTTACGGGTCTGGTAACCAAATATTAGTCATAAAATTTTAACGGCGTGATTCGTAGATTTAATAACGATATCCACCCACATATACACGTCCATAAAATCAACCGTCAAAAATGTTGCTAGAATAACGGTTATAAATAAAATACTATACGCGAAATCACTAATCAAATTTCGTACTGTACAAGATTTTCGGCCCTAGAGAGCACGAAGGCCTTCTTTATTATGTTGTTGCCGTTTTTGCGTTCGCGTGACTCGAATACAAACCAACGAACGCGCAATAATTAGATATATCGACGAAAATAATAATATTACTCCTATAAACCGCCGTAAAAAAAGAACAATAACAACAACAACGGAAAAAAAACTATTTTAACGATTCTTACGAACGAAACGAATACTTTTTTATAGGTACTGCGGTGTAATCGAGATCGGTAAATCTTTTCGTTGCGCGCAAAACTTTCACGCCACACCGACGGCGTCGTATACATTATAATAATTTATTTATATACCCGACGCGATTTATTATTATAGCGCTACGGTCGGAGGGTTCCACTAAATAGGTACACCGGGCAGTCGGATATCGTGAAAATCAAGGCGCGTGTTGATAAACGAAATATCGCTTCTTTCTGTTTTCGTAATTATTATTTTAGCGAAAACCGGAAAAATCGACGGTTTTTTTTGACCCGTCAAAATTAAATTAATCACATTATTCGATCGAATTCAAAGCGAAATTCAATTAAAAGTTTACGTTTATCAGTTCGGGTAAAAAATTAATCTAACGAAATACCATTAACTCGATTTCAGTTATTTCGTTTCGTTTTAACCGTCCGCTTATATTTTTTTTTGTGTAAAACAATTAATTAGTAAATATTTTGCGGTATATATTTTCGGCGATTGATATGAAATCTGAAATTGTTTGGCTCTTCTCGTTTTCGGTATTATTTATATTCGTTTTTAACGCGTTTAGATAAAATATATTGACAAATAATCTTTCGACCGTGGAAATTCAAAATTAAACTAATTATTTGGAGTATAGAAAAAGTAAAAAAAAAAATATTAGTCCGACAGTTAATGTAAAATTAAGTTGTTTAAATGTAGTTAATATGATACAAAGTGTACTAATTAAACAAAGTTTAATAGTTAAATTAATGTTAACACTATAACATTGACTTCGAACGTATTAATTCGTAAACGCCTCGAATTTAGTAAGAAATTCAGAAACTTGTTCTGCTTTTCATCAAGCGCGTATTTAAACTGTACAGATGTTTTTGAACGATTTGAAGTATGTCAGTGACGTTTTAATGGCGGTGAGAGAAGACGTTTCGTTACCACTTAGGAAGTCGTTTGATAAATTAAAAATTATGACGAATGATAAACCGAGAAATAAGGAAACGTTACAATTAAATGGCCGGTGTTAACAAAATCATAAATTATCGTAAAGTTATTTTAAAATTCGTAAAATCGTTAACGATAATTTATCGAAATAATTCTAATTTTAACTCGGAACGTCGTTGTATTAAGAAAAGAACGTGATCGTGTCTTTTATACGAATTTCGCCGTAAATTATTTCGTCCTTAAGAAATATCGTTAAACACTCCTCTGATGTATGGTTTTCGTATCGATGACTCCGTATTTTATCTGTTTGCTATCAATAATATTATTTCGCGCTGTATGTAGTTCCGGGAAACAGAACCTCGTTCGTTTCGCTTAAATGTATAAATAAAAATCGAAAAGCGAACATCCGTCGACGAATTTGCCGGATTTTTTCGGCAATCTCGCGCACGTTTCTCGTAATTCTATTTGGCGCTTAAAAAAACCGGTTAAACGTGTCGAATAAATTCCCCCGGCCATTATACAATTCGCCGCTAGATACGTACGTGTTGTAAAGATCGCACGGAACACGTCTTCTACGCGAAAAAACTGATTACGAAAGATAATTTTACAACGAAACTAGCCAATCGAGGGTACGGTGAATATCGGCTTAATCGAGCAACGTAGATTTTAGAGTTGTGTCATTTTTTTTCAAATTGAAGGTAACGACACATCGTCGGTTTTGAGCGCCGCCAGTAGTTTATTATTATTATTTACAGTACGCTTACGATCAAAATAGCCGAAATAAAAAATGGCGACGCGTTAAAGTAGGTTTTATCGCGTGGCTCGGAATTTATAAAATAATAATAATTATGAACTTTATAAACGGTCGTTTACGAAGGTAATTTCTATACTCCGTCGAATGTTTTTTTCATAAAACGCGCGCCTTACGCGATTAAACCGGTTGTAACGATACGGACTAACGTACAATCGTATTCTAAAATAGTATTTTTTATACGCGATTTACGCGATAATTGTTACGATTGGCATTACGCACTTTGTTGTGATACTGCATGAGTTGTATAATGACCCTTATGTCGTCCGAGTAGTTTTTGATAGAAATGACCCTCATTATGTTCGCAGCGTCTTCGGCGTCCGGGTCCTGGCAGTACTTGTTGGCCAAAACTAGACAAGCGTCCGCCTCGTGGACCTGAAACGTCATATTATTGTCCGACGCTGTACAAAGACCGTCTGATCCACTAAGGGGTTATTGTGGCAAATGTGGTCGTTGGGGGTGTGTGTGTGTGTGTGTGTGTGTGTGTGTGTGTGTGTGTGTGTGTGTGTGTGTGTGTGTGTGTGTGTGTGTGTGTGTGTGTGTGTGTGTGGGTGTGTGGGGG